>JACMII010000179.1:16154-29274 GCA_014805405.1 Bunonema sp. RGD898 | reverse complement strand
TCGAAACAATTCACTTCGGGTCGGATGTACGTAAAGTCCAGCAGTCCGTTGCACGTTCGCACACGTCGTCCATCAAACGCTGCCTCCAGTCCGGACGGACAACTCGCCTCGGAGTCGGCGCCCTTCTTTTTCTTATCCTTCTTCGTCGTCTCCTTGTCCATCTTCTTGCTAAAAGAAGACGAGATGATGATGGGTGGCATGGTCTCGCTCCCCTCCTCCTCCTCCTCTTCTTCGTCTTCACCAGGTGCCACAATCCGTTCCCCCTTTTCCTCCTCCGTGACCAGATCCTCGTCCACGCCACAGCAGTACAGCTTTGACGTGTTCTTCGCCCTCTGGCACATGTATCCGGCCGACGGACACGGCGCTCCTTCCTGTGGACATTGCAGCGGTTTTCCGTTCACCGACAGCGGACCGCCGCCATCCGGACACAGGACGCCTGTTCGACCTGTCAGCCGCTTGTCTGTCCCCATCTATCGATCGACTGCATACCGATGAGTGGCTGGTGCTTGGGTCGACAGCACGAGAAGGATCGCAGATCGACGGACGACTGTAGACACAGGGCGTTAGCATCGGAACAGATGCCGCCGAGCTCGCAGTCCTCGCCTCTGAACGGGGGGCGGAAACCGATTGCTCTATTGGGTGCACAACAACTTCTCGAATCCGGACGGGCAGTCGAGCTGCTGACCGACTCTCGGTTGCTCCTCCTCCTCTCCCCCCTCCTCCTCTTCCTGCTCCTCTTCTTCGCCGTTTGGTGTCGGCGTCACTTTGAAGAGATCCGGCAGGAATGGTCTCGGAGTGGTCGTCGTCGTGATGTTGACAGGACAGCACCAGTGCGAGCCTTTGATATTCGTGCACAGCTCGCCCGGCAGACAGCCCGCCGAGCAGATCCTCTGCGGAAGTGGCCCCTCGTTCGGACATCGGGCGTGCGCGCAACAGAGACGCATGCCCTCCGGTGTGGTTCGACACGCGTATCTCACAAGTGATGGACGATCGACGGCTCTCACACCGAGACCCTTACCCTTTGGGGCACTTGTACAGGGCGTCGCACCGTTTCGGCCGTCCAGTGGCGTCGAAGAGCACCTCCGAGGCGAGACCCATTCGGCACATCGAGACGGCCGACTGGCAGCAGATCTTCACGGTCGAGTTCTGGAACGTCGCGCAGTAGCCGCCCTTCCGGCACTGACGACAGCTCGCGAGCGCGCCCTTACGACGGGGATCCGTGACGGGGATCGGGTACGAGTCTGCCGAGCACTCTCCTTCCCAATCACGAGAAGCGTCGTGCACCAACTTGGACAGAGTCGACCCGGCTTCACCTGCAGACCGAGCGGGGTCGTCGCGTTCTCCGACTGGCCCAGCCTCGAGAGCAGCGTCTTCAGCGATGTCACTCGCCTGCGACGAAATGGGTATTCATCGTGCTCTCTTCGAACGTCTATGTATGTATGCAAGACGATACAGTGGCGTCATCGAGCAGCACACTCGGAGATCGGCCCTCGTGCTCCCGACGCACTTCGTCGTGCCGGGACAGTGGTTTCGGACGGTCGGCATGCAGACGTAGCCCGTCGGAAAACTGAACACCTTTCTTCTTCCTCCCCCGATCGTTGCGAGCGCATTGCTCGACGCTCTCTCTCTCTCTCTCTCTCTTCCCCTCACGGATATGTGAGGTCGAGGCATTGCGGCATCGGAACGCAGCAGACGCCTCGATGACAGATCGCCGTGGCGTCCCCTTCAATGGCGCACGTCTCGCCGCGACATCCACGAACGCCCCTTCCTCTGGTCAGAGGGCCGTAGTCGGTCGGACAGAGTCCTGCCTCACGCACACAATACAGCAATCGATCTGCATCTACGATCGGGCACCTTTGAGATAGGTGAAGATTCGATTGGGCGATCGAATGGCAACGGCGGCGTTCATTTCCCGAATCTCCTGGACGTCCGCCCAGACAGAGCCCACCGTGGTAACGATGGCGAAAGCGAGGAGCATCGTCGTCGTCGTCGTCGTCACCGTTCGCTGCAGCACACGAGATCCAGACACACTTTCTGACGGCGTGGCTGTCCGCTCCCTCCCCCCCCCATCCGAGCTGCCCGAATCGCGCACTCTCTCTCTCCCTCAAACACTCTTGACACGGTTTCGATGCGAACGCGTGCCAGTATGCAGAAGAAGCAGCGGAGGAAGAATGAGCAGCGCACTTGTCCTCCCTATTCAACGAAGCGGACGCTTTATTCTTATTAGACTGTTCTACCACATCGGAACAATCGCACGAGCGCGATCTGGAGAGGAGGAAAGCACCCATAGCGAATCGACCATACTCGGACAGGGATCAGAGTTCCTCCTTCTTCTCCGTCTTCTTCTTCTTCTCGTCCTTCGTCTCGGCCTTCTCCTTCTTCTCCGTCTTCTTCTCCTTCACCTCCTCCTTCTTCTTGTCCGCCGTCTTCTTCTCCTTCGCCTCCTCCTCCTCCTTCTTCTCGTCCTTCGCCTCCTTGATGTCGACCTTGATGCCCTTCGGCTTCAGCTTCTCGCCCTTCTTGGCTTCGGGCACCTCCATGCCAAAGTACTTCATCACGTCCTTCATCGAGTTCAGGATGTCGGCCGGCGACGAGTAGTAGTAGGCATAGTTCTTGTACTCGGCCTTCTTGTTCTTAAAGTCCGTCAGCAGGTCGCCGTTCTTGTCTGCAATTCAACCAATAGTTTGTTGTTGTTTCTATTTTGGTCTGCATTGCCGCCTCGCCAATTAATTTTCAGCCATCGTGCCACTGCCACCACCACCCACATAGAGCAGTCCGAATTGCACTCGATTTATGTCTGCATGCAGTCGATGTAAAGCTGTGTTGTGTGGAGCGGCACAGTCACATACAGCATCTAGCGTTCCTCTAGCGATCTGCCCCGCCGCAGCAGCCCGTCTAGCTATGGTCGCTGTCGTGGTGGCGGCGATGATGATGCTTGTGCTTGCGATGCTTCTTCTTCTCCTTCTGCTGTCTGGCCCGTTTCTCGATGTCTTCGTCCGTCTCGAAGTCGGTGGCCTTGTGTCGAGCCGGCTCGCGTCCGAGCTTCCGCTTCGGCGGCGCGACCTCATCCCGTCCCCCGTCGGCCAACTTCAGTCGTTCGATGGCCAGTTGCATCGACTCGAGCACCTAGTCACACGTCAATCGCTCATCTTCCCCTTTCCGGAAATCTCCCACTTCCTCAATCGAGCTGTAGAAGTACTCGTTCTCCGGATCAGCTTCGGTGTTCTTCAGCGACCGGTACGTGTTGCCCTTCGTGTCTGCGCAACGCGACAACTCCTCCCGATAGGGGAAATCACAGGTTAAAACGGAAACTCGCGCGCACGCGCGTAAAACAAATGTTTGAACAGAGTGGCACGAACAAAGTGGTTTCTGGCTGAGGCGAGGCGGCAACGCATTTGATGAGAGGGCAAAGAAGACGGGAAACGTACCGAGGAAGAGGATGCGGGGAATGTACTTTCCGTCCGGTCGGTACTCCTCCTCGAAGGGCTCATCGTCGTCAACCTAAGATTTCGGACTCCTCCCGAATCCTCATCACAACGCATGGCGACCGTACCGTGTTGACCATGACGAAGTAGGCGGACAGCTTCTTGAAAGCCTTGCGCGCGTTCGACTGCTGGAACGACTTCTTCAGCGCTGAATTCAACGCTCCGTCGTGTTTGCATCGCTAGCGCCAAAGGGAGAAAACCTTTGCAGGCGTGGCACCAGGACTTGTGGACGAGCAGGAAGATGGGCTTGTTGACTTCGAGCGCCGTCTCCACGGCGTCCTCCCATTTCACCCACTCGATGTCGTCGCCGAACCCTTGAAATCGAGCCGTCTTCAAGTGCCGAAACAATGGTGGTAACCGTTCGCGAGTTCGTTGGTGATCGCCTCCGCGAAGTCCTTCTTCGCGAGGACCGCTGTCGTCGCTGTCAGCGCGAGCAGGACGAGCGTGAACTTCATCTCTAAATGACAGTCTTCTCGACCGATCGATCGCCCGGTAGTGGTGGTGGTGGCGAGGAGTGGACGCGTGGAAGATGCGCGCGCGAGTGTGGCTGTCCGCGAGAGGGAGAAGAAGACAGCGCCGTGCGAGAACGAGAGACAGTGACCCATTTCGGGCGAGCAGCGTCAAGAAGAGACGCTTGTGCGGAGACAGACAGGCAGACAGACACGCGTGCGTGCGTGCGTTCGCGAAGGTTCTGCACTTCACTCCTCATAGGAAGCGTGCGGGGATTCAGAAGCATGACGACGACGACGACGACGATGATGATGATGGTGACGATGTGACCCTTGCGCAACGCGCAGCTTTTATTGGGGAGACACCAGACAATGGCGGAGAAAGTGGCGTAACCGTTAGCGTCTCCGTCGGATGCAGAAGGCCACTTTCCCCCTCACTCCTTCCTCGCTCTTCCCACAGGCCATCTCTTCCTCCTCGCCTCCGACTCACCTTCTACGAGTCTTCTTTCTCCTCTTCTCCCTCTTCTTATCTCGGTCATCGAACGGTCATGTGCGCACTCTCTCTCCTCGCCACCGACCTCTCCTTGTGCACGCCGGTCGCTCGCTCATCTGCAAGACCACGCACACCGAAATGCGAGACGACCGACGGTGAAACATGGACCGTCCGTCAGCGACATCCGAACACGTTTACACTTACAGTGTGCAGTGCGGGGCGCATATGTTGTGGTAGACGGGTGGGTGATGGTGGTGGGGGTGGAAGAGCAGCAACTGACCGTGATTGTCGACGACGTCTTCTCTCACTCTTTCTTCTCCTTCTTCTTCATCGCGATGGCGATCTTCTTCGTTTTGTTCGACTAGCGCGGCGGCTGCTGCTGCTGCTGTCCTCCTTGACTCTGCTGCTGAACGGCGGCGGCGGTGGCGGCGGCGAGCGCCTCTCGCTTCTCGAGTCGCTTCTCCCAATGGCAGTCCAGGTCGTAGGGACGGTCGTCCACCTGTGCGCCGAGCTCTCCGGCCAAGAAGCGAGGGACCAGTTCACCAGGTAGTACTCGCCGTTGGGAAGTGGACGCGCGCAGCCGGCACAGACGAAACAGCGCGGATGCCAGTGCCGGTCCAGCGCCAACAGACACGAGTCGACCAGGGTCTCGAGACAACCTCAACGTGCATGTGAAGGGGATCAAGCGAGGGCGAACCGACCGGCACACTTGGGATTGAACTTGGCCGAGAAGCAGGCCACGCAGTAGGGCGCGCCGTCGGCCGTCTGGTAGGTCTGGCGGATCGGGCGACGACAGGCCGCGCAGATGAAGTGATCGACGTGCCAGAGACGATTCAGCGCTAGGACGGCCTCCTCGCCGAGCGACTGGCCGCAGTGCGCGCACAGACGACGATCCTCGGCCGCGCGACGTCCGCCGCCCAGCGCGCTGACACTCGCAATGCTCGACTCGTCCGACATGCCGACTCGCGGGCACCACAGTGGCGACAACGACACAAAACACTGCAAACGACTCAATTCGCAACGTGCGACAGTCGATTGCGCTGGGTCACACACACGTGCGCACACACGCGTTGGGTCTCGCTCGAGTTCGGTATGCAAATCGTGGTTCACGACACTCGTAGCGGAAACGGCGGGATCTACTCTTGCCGTGTTGTGTCGAATATGTTCGGCAGCGAGGTCAGGTTTGGCTGTTATCGACAGGTCACAATGCCCTCGTCGGATGTTTCGCTGTATCGCACCTTCCGTGTCAATCGCTTATTTCGAAAGAGAGGGGGAACTCGAGGGGTCGGAACACAGTCGATAGACGCCATCACTTTCCCATCGTCGCACTCTCCCTGTACACCTAACCACGCTCGCCTTGTCGCTTTCCCACCCCTTACGGCCCCAGTTCACACGCACGCTAGCGGTCTTGACAGTCTCGACGGTGAAATCCATCTCTTCACGTATCTTCGCCTCCAAGTCTGGTTGCGCCGGCATCGCGATCGTGATTTGCATTTCCGGAACACTAAATCGAATATTGATTGGTGATTGGTGAAACGCAGAGACCTCTCTCGTGCATTGTGGAGAACTCTGACCGCCTAGTTGTAGGGTCGTCTGCTCCAGAGCAAAGTCTTTCGAACAGTCATGCGTATTGTTTCTTGCATTCCGAGTCATCGGATGAAGACACGACCATCGAGCGGACGACGACTCTTCATTCTCGAAAACGGAAAGAAATCACACAAGACAAAGAGAGTGCGTGATGGTCTTGATCCAATGCACGGCTTCTCGAACGAGACAAACGTGAACGCAAGCGGCGCAGGAAAGCCCTCCACACTTCCATGCAAATGAGATGCGAACAGTGCAGCGGGTCACGCAGTGCTGTTCCGATCACTGTACCTGACTCGCCGCCACCATGAGGGCGGCCTATAGGCGTGACACAAACGTTCCTTTCGTAGTGAACTGCTAGCCAGGAGTGCCATCCATCAGAGGCCAGTTGAAACGCAGATGTGTACCGCTTCCAAAGTTCTTCCTTTATCATCTGGTTCAGGCGTCGCTCTTGACACCACGACGTACACGTATCAAGTGATCAGTTGGATGTGTTTTCTCTCTCTCTCTGTACTTCGCCGTCCCTGGCGTGTGTCCGCTCTCGACACACTTGTGCGGCACGCGCGAAGGAAGACGTGTGCTTGGACGTGGATGCGGTGGAAAGAAGAGTCATTCTCATCACGGGGTTGAGTCGGTGTATGCGGAAGAAAGAGCGCGCGCGCACGTGTGCGGTCAATGAGGAGGAGAAGGAGGAGGTTCTCTGTGCCGATGACAGTTCTTTGTGTCAGTGTGGTTTGAGCACGATCTGTCGCTGTCGGACGATGATTGTCTGTGTGCGTGTGGAGCAGTATGGCAGCGGCAGCGTCGATCGGCGACAAAAGGCTAGTGTGGTGGTTATGATAAAATAATACGCAGCATTGTGTGTGTGTGTGTGTGTGTGCGTGTGGAGTATAAAACATTGGGAGGTGGTTAGAGGATGCGAAGCATTACGAGCGCCAATAGCGCCGCCGCGACTCGTGTCGTTCCGGTGGCGGACGGCTGCTGGGGAACCGGGGATCCGTCGGTCTCCTCCGCCGTGCCGGCCGTCTCGACGGACGCCGGTGGCGGCGGCGGCGTCGGCGGCGACGGGAGTTCGACCGCCGCACGACCGTCGGGCGACGTGACGGCGAGGCACGGCTTGAGGAGGGCGTCTCGGAGATTGGCGCACAACTGGTCGTCCTTCTCGGTGCACGAGCAGTCGGAGAGCGCCGCTCCCGCCGGGACGCTCAGCACGGCCTGCAGTCTGGCGGGACAGTCGTCCGCGCAGGCGCCTCGCTTCGTCTCGGACTCGCACTCCGACACGAAGACCTCCCACTTGGCGTTGCACTGCAAGATTGCCGTCGCCGTCGTCGCGTTACGACATCCATCTCGCCCCCGCCATAAAGTCTCGTACTTCACAATACGACATGCCCCGTCGCCGTTCTCCCCTTCGCCCTGCGTGCGCGCGTGCGTGCGTGTGGAAATTCGCGGCTCGCACAGCAGCGAGCAAACAACTCTGAATGCGAGTGGGCGACGAGCCCGCAAGCAAGCACGCACGCAATTGGGCATGCACAGCGAGGAAGAAATGGGAGAAGAAGAACGCACCGAGAGATTGCTCTCGCACATCAGCTTCGCCAGACTGCAGTGCAGCGGGCGCTCGGCCGGCAAGAAGTGGCAGATGCGCAGCTCATCGCGACCTAAAGCAATCGCTGGTTGGTGTGCGCCCCACGTGGGCGCCGACGACAAACCCGGGATGCAGGACGCGTCGCCGCTGAGGAGCGCTCGGCCCAGCTTGGTCTGGTAGAGGTTGAGGACGGCCATCCGACACTGGGGCTGACATGTGCCCGTCACACTGAACACGATGATTCGTCTCGTGACACGATGCGAATCGATAACACGGCGTCGTCTCTCACCACGCGGCCATGAGCGGCGCCAGACGATTGCTGCACTCGAGATCCTTCTCGCAGACGGCCAGCTCGTCGCGACACTTGTCCGTGTGCTCGGGCTGCGCGCCGACGAGCGATGTCGAGATAGCGACGATGAGGATGATCGTCGTCGTCGTCGTCGTCGTCATCGTCGCAACGGTAGTTCGCATCATCCTGTGCGCGTGTGCGCGAATGTTGGTTGGAAAGGGAAGTGACGCGACGGTGCGGTGGTGGGGGCGCGGGAAAGGTGGACGGGACCCATCCGGTCCTTGTGCTCGTCCACCTCTCCGTTCAAGACCGGCCTCCCCCCCCCCCCCTCTTCTTGGGCTGGGCGCCGTTTGCGCGCGCCACCCTGTCCTGTTTGAGCAGTCCCTCTGTCTTCTCTGCTCCCACGGGAGAGAGAGCGCGCGCGCAGCAGCAGCAGCCGCTGACGCGTGTCCAAGTCAGTCAGTCAGTCAGTCAGACAGACGGACAGACGGGGGGACAGACAGCGATCCTGGAGGCAAAGACGACGACGAGGGGGGACGCCAATTTGGGGACGCTAATTCCCGCAGACAACAAGAACAACAGTGACAGCGCAAGAAGCACGTCTTTAGAAGAGCAAGAGTCCGACAGGGCATGAAATCGCACAATGCGCGCGGCCACAAATCAAGTTCCCCGCGGTCGCCATGCGTGGGCAAACACAGTCGCCGCTAATGATCAGCTGTTGCCCATCATCATCATCATCAACATGATCGTTGTGCGACGGGGTTGCGCGGCAGTGATCAGGCGGCATGATGGCGTACCGCCAGAAGCGGGTGATACACAAAAACACAACGCGCTAGACGGGGGGAGGGGATGGTGAGGGTGAATCGTACTCGGCGGCATGCGCCTTCCCCTCCCCTCTTTCTCACATCGTCTGGCGTGGTGGTGGTGGTGGTGGCGACGACGACGGCGGTGGCGTGCGCAATGTGCGGTGCGGCGGTCTGTGAATGGGCGGCGGCGGCGGCACAGGAGGAGAGGGAGGGAGGTGCACTCCCTTCTCCTACCTCCTCCTCCTCCTCCTCTCCAGCCCAGCCAGCAGCCTCTTGACTGCGGCTACGGCTGCTCCCGTGCGCGCGCGCCCCGTCCCAAAAGCTCGAGAGCGAGAGCCAGCTCGCGGAACACTAGCGCACCCGGAGAGAGAGAACAAATCGAGACTTCGAGGGGAAGAAGAAGAGAGACGCCCATTTAGGACACACCACGAGAGAGCCGCACATTCTCTCATTCGTTCGCACCTCCAGCAGCTAGCTCGCGCGCCCTCATTCGTTATTGTCTCCCCACCGCCGCCGCCGCCGCCACCTCCTTCTCTCTGCTAGTGCGCGCTTGCTCAGTCTGCCTCTCCTCATTGTGTACATAGCTGTTGATGGAACGACGGACTGCTCCTGCTGCTGTTAGCTATATCTTCTTCTTCTTCTCGTCTCGTCTCTCAGCACCCGTGCCAACAATGTGATGATGGATGAGTGGGAGAGGCGAGGTGAGCGGCGAAGTGCCCTCTCGTTTCTCTTCTGACCCCGTGCGAGTGTACACAACACATTCACACACACACAACAATGCGGTCGCTACGATGACGATGATGATGGCGATGTTGATATTGGCTGGCTCTTCAACATTCCACTATGGGACGACGGGCATCGTGCGCGCCAGCTGCGTCCAGTGGAAGGCGGCCAACGCGCCGACCAGGTCGACGCACTGCGCGGCCAGCTGTGCCCGTCGGTACTGACGTTGCTGCGCGTCCAGTGCGGCGGTCTACAGAATATTGCACACATGCACACGTCCTCTTCGACCCGACAGCCTATTCGCGTTCTCACCCCGTCGCCGTCGGCGGCGACTGCGGAAGTGGTCGACGAGGCAGACTTGAAGAGCGCATTGACGACGTCCACTCGGCCCGAGGCGTCGGCTCGCACGAGCAGGGCAAACTCCTCGACCCGGTTCGGGTTCGTGATGACCAGACACTACAAGTTTTTCCATCTCTTCAGCGCAGTCATTCTCATGCGTGTGCGTGTGTGTCAGTCCGTCCGTCTTCGTGCTGGCACGTCGAAACCGCGCTCACTCCACTTCTTCACTCTCTGCTGGCCATCGCTGGTGGAAAGTGCTCTCCAATTTTCCGCCGCCTCTGCCGTACACCACTCTGCTCGTCTCCTCGTCCGCTAGCTCGCCACGGCTGCCGCCTTTTGCCGTCGTAGTCGTCTTCCCCTTCTTCTTCTTCCTCTCCTGCCACTGGTCACACATTTGGAGGAAGGGGTGGGGAGAGGAACGCACGCCGCCGTCGCCGAGATTGGCTGCCAATGGACCGCGAACCGGGGGTTGGAAGGGGAGGGGAAGAAGAGTGAAAGTCGAAATTGCGCGCCGCTGCCGAGTGCTGTTGTCGTCGCTGTTGTTGTTGTTGTTGTTGTCTCACCGATCGAACGCCGACGCTTCCGGACGAGGAGGACGGCGACGACGCGGTGGAAGTGACCAGCGCCGCGGATGGAGGCGGCTCGAAGTAGCGACAGCGACAGTGCTTCTCGTAGTCAAAGTACCTGCGCAACCATCGTCCCCCGCATGCATCATCGCTCCCCCCCTAGTCAAACGAACTTGATAAGATGCACGTAGAGCTGTGCGGCCGGCGCCGACTTCAGCATCGTCTTGAGTCTCGGCTCCGTGTCTAGCAGTCGTCGTTCGGTGATCAGTCCGCACAGCATATCGACGTCGACCAGCGTAGCGGACGAGTGCATGGCCGATCGGAGAACGTCCGCGTCCGCGGACGAGAGACCCGCTCCGCCGGCCAGTTGTGGCGTCGGCGGGCCTTTCGCGGTCGACAGCTTGAAGAAGCCGCCCGACGGATGATGCTGATGATGGGATACGGTCACGGCCGTGAATTCGGCCACCGCTGCCGCCGTGCCCGCACCCGTCGATGTGGATGATCCGAGCCGCGCTGCTGCCGCCTTGTTGCCGTCGCCCGCCGCGTCGCTGATGATCCGATTCCAGAGCTGATCGCGGCGACAGGTCCAGGTCGCGTCCTGGGCCGCTTGCTCCAGTTCCCCTCGACAGCGCTTGACCGCGTCCTCGACGGCGCGTTGCAGTCGGCGCTGTCGCGGATTCAGGTAGTGCACCCAGGTGACGCGCTCTTGCGGAACCACTGCATCTCATCATGTCTCTACAACAGCAAAAGATGGCGCCACCGCCGCCTACAATTGTCCCAGTCGCTGATCCGGCGGTGTCGTCTCTGCGCCCGTCGCTCGGTTGCCAGCGCGGCGGCGGACTGGCAAAAGTCCGAGTCCGAGTCGTTTGTCGCCACCGCCGCCACCGCCGGCGACCTCTCCCCGCTCGCCACCCTCCACCGACTGGACTGGTTTCCCGTCGTGCCGCATCCCGACGAGGATCGTCGTCGGCCCGGCGTCGTAGGCGCTCCTCCTCCGCCGCCGCCAGAGCTGCTGGCCGTCCACACCTCGACGCCCTCCTCGTCCACGGCCAGTCGATCGCCGCGACTACAATCATCACGGATAAACAACATGCATCGATTGTGCAGGGTTTGCCCGACTCGAAAGCGTCGAGCATCCTCCGGACGGCCGCGTCCTCCACATCGCTTATCGGGGCGCCCGCCTCGGATCCCGTGGTCCCGCTGCCTGGCGACGCGGGCGGAAGTGGCGGCAGTGCCGACGGCGGCGCAGGCAGCGGACCGTGCGGAAGTTCGAGTCGACGAAACTCGCCCGCCACCGTGCCGCCGCCGCCGCCGTTGTTCCCGTCACTCTGATTGCCGTGCCGCTGTCCGCTGCTGCCGCCTCTTGCCAGTCCATCGAACGATGGAGGGGACGCATCGTCGCGCGTGTCGCTGCGATCGGCCGGCACTAAATCGCATTTTCATCATCGAAACACACGCATGATGATGATGATGATGACCTGCCGCCCCGATGGCAACGACGTAAAACGCCAGACATAAGATGGTGGGCGGACTGTGTGGATGATGGTGGTGCTGACGATGCGACATTCGATCTAGAGCTCCTTTTTGTGGAGGACATTTCCGAGAGCATACCGTAAGAGAGTCGATGCTGCTCCTCGACGTCATGTCGCACGATGTAGAGCGAGTCGAGCGGCCCGTCATCGTTGAACGTCGGCTTGATGACCATGGCGTACTGCTGGTCGTCAAAGTTCGCGTCTTCCAGTGCGGTCCAATCTCCGCTGGCATGTGTGCTGCGCACACTTCTACCTCCCTGCTGGAGAACCTCCTGAAGTTGATGCCGCAGTGTTGATTTGCGACGAAATCAGCCAGCCAACAGCATACCTGGTGGATTCGAATGAGTCTGGTCGAGGCGGTGTCGTGCTTCTTCGCGGTCAGCATCTGCTGCCAGACTCGCGCCGCGCGCACATCGTTCGAGAGCGTGATGCGATGCTTCTCCAGGTAGACGCAGTTCGCCGCGTTCGGCGGTCGACACGAGTAGTACTGGAGGAAGTCGGCGAGGAAGGCGTGCGCGTCTCGGCCGCTCGCGAACGGCAGCGGCTGCTGGGGCGACTCTCGATTGAGGAGGTAGCTCTGCGCCAGCGCCAGATGCGCGTCGTAGAGGAACGAGTGCAGATGGCAGTCGGTCGCGATGCTCGCGCACTCCCTCTCCAGTGTCGCCGCCGCGCCCAGATAGATGGGCCGGTCCATCGTCTCGAGCGCCTCGCCCAGCTGGTCCTCGCTCACCGCCAGCAGTGCGCCGAGCGTCCGTCTCACGTTGCAGACGTAGAGCGCGAGCTCGATGTTGGGCGGCACGACCCTGACGAGAAGGATGATGATGCCCTCGGCGCAGCTCTTGCAGAGCCAGGCGGACGGCAGCTCGACCGGCGTGCAGTCGCTCGCGGACGACGTGGACGAGACTCCGCCGTGGCGTCGTCGCTCCAGCTTCAGCTGCACCATCGAGAACCTGCGCGCCAGCAGATCGGCGTACTCCTGAATCAGACTGCGGAGCTGCTCGATCAGCTGCTTCTCCTCGGCCATCTTCTCGAGCGCCAGTTGCGGTCTTGTCTGCTGCTGTTGCTGCTGCTGCGCCTTTGGCGGCGCTTGAATGGCGGGCTCCGCCGCCGCGGCCGCTCCCGCTCGAATGTAGCCGACTCGTCGTCGCCAGCTCGGCGCAAGCAGGACCGGCGACATGACGAAGTGCGCCCGTCGTACATCCGCGACGAACCTCTGCAGCAGCTCCACTTTGATCTCCGGTCCGCGAGCGCTGCTCCCGCTGCCGCTGCCGC
>JACMII010000179.1:0-16054 GCA_014805405.1 Bunonema sp. RGD898 | reverse complement strand
TACATCCGCGACGAACCTCTGCAGCAGCTCCACTTTGATCTCCGGTCCGCGAGCGCTGCTCCCGCTGCCGCTGCCGCCGCCGCCGTGCAACAGCGTCTCGTAGGTCTTGTGCAGATGTTCGACCATGTTCAGGACGTGCATCACTCGGTCCGTGGGCTCGGACCGGGCTCGCCGCACTTCGTGCGCCTGCATGGCGGCCACCTCGACCGCTCCGAACTGACTGACGACGTCGGCGGGATCGACCGCACTCAACGCGTGCCACCAGCTCTCTGAGGATCACAGCATGTGGTGTCAGACCCATTCGTTGGCGTCCCGAAGAAGATACCAACCTGGATTTCTCCAGGCCATGTTGATCGAGAAGGCGAACGGCGGCGATAGGCTCTCCTGCTGCTGCACCTGCTCGGGTGTCGTGCCCGAGACGGATGTGCCCGGTATCGCCATCTTCAGCGAATCCGGATCCCCGCTGAAATGGCCGCGCACTGTCGCTACATGAAAGTTCGTCCACGAATAACTGTTTCAGTTGGAGAGGACAGCGCCGAATGAATGATGCGTAGCCGCCCGGCTGCAGTTGTCGATCCTCTCGCTGGAAACACGTTGAATGAGGGAAAGAGAACACGAGATGCGCGATATACCCAGACGGCGGGCGCGTTCGACGCATAGAAGCAGACGGGGCAGGCGTGGTGCGAGTCGGGCAACCAGTCGATGCCCAGCTTTGCCGCGCCCACGGAGCAGATCAGCTGCGAACGGGCGTTATGCCAGCACACCTGCACTTTGCCCGTATCCTCCCTGTGTATGTGCGCGAAGCGAAAGCAAACCGTTTTCAAGACGATCGACTCGATCCGCAGTCGAAGTTGGCGCGACACGTTGTAGCAGAAGACCGAGAGCTAGTTGGAATTCATGCCGTCTTCTCACGCCTCCACACAATTCTATTACCCTTCCGCCCTTGACGATCGCCATGGCGAGTCGCTGTCGCGGCACGAAGGCGGGCACGAGCTGTGGGAGGAATTCGCTCCTCTCGCCCAGCGCCGTCTTCTCGAGTTTCGTGAGCAGATCGGGCGGCTCGGCGGTCGGATCCCATCCGAATCGTCTCGTCTCGACCGCCAGCTCGGATGGCCAGAAGAGTAGGAGCAGGTCCGGCGACGCGTTCACATCCTCGCCCTCCTCCTCCACGCCTAGATCCACGAGTGTCGGTCTGCTCTGCTGATGGGCGTGCTGTCCGGTTGCGGCAGCGGCGGCGGCGGAGGCGGTAGCGGAAGCGGATGAGGCGATGGCGGCTGAGGCGGCGACGGCGACGTAGTCGCTCGACTCCCTTCGCAGCAGAAGGACCCGTTCCTCGCACGTCGCGTCCGGAGTGGGATGGTGAACGTTGAAGAGTCGCTTCAGCTGACGCTCCATCGACTCGAGGAGCTGTTCGGCGAAGTAGGGCGACGAAACCGCGGCCTGAACGCGCATCCCGAACGCGTGCACGCTGGAGTGTCGCGGCGGTCCGCCAACTCCACCGGGACCGCCTCGTTCGACCGCCACCAGGGGATGGGTGTAGTCGAGCGAGTGGCGACTCGACAGCGCTGCGAGCGGTGCTCCGAGTGCGTACATCGACGGCTGGGAGCCGCCGCCGATCGTTCCACTGCTCACCGATGTCCACTGCTGAGGTGGATCGTCTGCAAGTGACTCGGGTGGTTCGGCCGGCGCGCAAGCGCGATCAACGTGCAAACCGTAGGAGACGATCCCTCCGGCCGCCCACGTCAGCCAGTGTTGAGTGCGCTCGACCCAGTCGGCCGAGACGCTTTCCATCCCGGCCGAGTGCTGCTGCTGCTGCTGCTTCCCGGACGGATGATGCAGTCGATCGTCGGCCGAACTGATCGACCCTCGTCTGTTGTCCAGGTGGTGGTGGCTCGACAGGATGTTCGCCGGAGACGCGGACGTTGCGCCCGGCGTCTTTGGCAGAGACAGGGACGGCGAGTTGGCGCTTCTTGCGCCGAGAAGCGCCTCCGACTGGCAGCGTTCGCGCAACTCCACCGGCGTGCTCAACTTGACGGGCGATCGGACGGTGTTCTGGGCCGACTGCGACGCGCTGCCAGCACTCCCGCCGACGAGCCAGTGTCGGTTGAGGATGCCGAACTCGGTCACCACGTCGCAGAGCGCCTAGTCAGACACACGGGAGGGTTGAGCGCAATGTGCGGCGGGAGGAACACCTGATTGACGACGTTGTGCAGCGACGCAGCGAGCACATCCAGATCCGCGTCGCCGCTCATCCAGAGCGCAGCCTCCACAAAGTGGCCTCCCTCGCCCTGAAGCTCTTCCACCGCGGACGGCCAGTCGTCGATGGGCACGGCCTCGACGATGCCGTCCGTCCACTTGGTCAGCTGTTCGGCGGTCAGCTCCGTCAATCTTCCGACTCCGCACTCCTTCGGCGATCTGGTCAGCCGTCCGATGGCCGTCTTCTCGACGAGCCGCGTCTCGAGCAGCACGAGTCCATGCGAGCTGGTGCCCTCCTTTTGCAGCTGCACACAGACGTGGAACGTGGACGTCTTTCGGCCCTCTGCGTCAGCAGCGTCGTCGCCACCGCCGCCGCCAAACGACGACGGCGACAACGATGGCGACGACGACGGTGACGACGACGGGTACGACTTGATTTCGGCCTCTTCGGATCCGGCCGGCTTGAAGACGACGTCGAGATGCTGTCGAAGATAGACCAGGAATGAGCCGGTCAAATTGCCGGCACAGGACTGCAGCAGTCCACTGGGGAGACCGAAGTGGAGGACGCGCGACGGCGAGCGTACGTCCCGTTGGAGTAGCTGCGCACCACCATTTTTCTCACAATAAGCCCAACTCGGCATTCGTACGGTCAGGTCGTCGGCGGTGAGTCGCCGGGCACCCGTCTCGCTGGTCTCGAGCGCGATCTGAAGCTTGTTCAGCACGGCCCGTTCCAGTCGCTTCTCCATCGATTGCAGTAGATTCTCCGTGATTCTGCGACCATTCGGATCTTCTCCACCCCGATCAATGAGAACTGTCCGAACCCGGGTCCGGCTGGTGTGACGCCGTGCACCGTCCAGAGAACGCGCCGCCCTTCGCTCAGGATCTCTTGCACGTCTCTGTCGAGTGATTTGTGCGTTGTGCAAACGATGAACGCTTCTCACTTGCGCTTGATCTTCTCCTTGTCATGGTCCGCGTGATGGAAGACCGGCGGCAGTGTGGCGGGCGACATGTGCAGCTGCATGTAGAAGTCGTCCGCTCCGTCTCTGCAACACTTGCATTGCAAATGTCAGCGGTCGCTTGGGCCAACTTGACGACGTAGCAGTTGCGAATGTTCTTGGCGGCAAAGTTGGCGAACTTCTTGCAGAGCTCGTCGTGCGCGGGCTTCGGTATGGGCACGTACTTGTTGGTGCCCGCGTGCTGGTAGAAGACGAGTCGCTTGTGGACGTGGAACCAGTGGTAGAAGACGACGTCGCAGGCGAAACAGCCCGGCTTGTAGTCAAAGTTGTAGTTGGGCTGCTGGCCCGCCTGGAGAAGGTCCTCGTCCGCCGAGAGGCCCGTCGCGTACGTTGCCACGCTGATCTTCTTGCTTCGTTTCGACCCGACATGTTGCGGCAGCGGCGCGACAGCAGTCGACTCCGTGCCAGGAGACTGGAGGTCGATCAGGAGCGGATCCACGAGGTAGTTGCCGACCGCGTGCGAGAGCAGGGCCCGCTGGTTGATCGACCGGATCGTGCCCTTGACGAGGCGCCAGACAAAGTCCGCGAGCGCCGCGTGCACGGGCGGTCGGCGTTGGCAGAGGAACAGCTTCGCCTCCTCGTCCACCTGGACGATGCACCAGAAGTCCTCGCGCAGATGCTCGTCCTTCTCGTCGGACGAGTCGTCGCCGTCCCGCGGCAGCGTCGACACACTGACGCTGCTCGACGTCCGCTTGTGCACAAACTCAATGGGCCCGGTGGCGGTCGACGTCTTCCTGGAGGTGGGCACCACCTCGTCGGTGGCCGTCGTCGTCGTCGTCAACAGTGACAGATCCGTCACGGAGGCGTTGTCGCGTTCCGTCCTCGCGCTCGCGTTGCCGTGCCTCCTCCCATACTCCCTGACGGCGGTCCGGAAGGCGGCCGGATCGTAGACCTTGCACGCGTAGAGCATGTCCTCCCCGTTGATCGTGACTCGTTTCAGTCGAGTGTAGAGCGCCGTCTTGCCGTCGAGTCGATCGAAGAAGGCCCGTCTCGAGTCGGCCTTGTCTCGGACGAACGGCAGTCGTCTCGTTCGCTTCTCCAGTCTTCCCTCCATCTGGTCGGTCGTGTCGGCCGCGATGAACCTAGCCACGTTGAGGATCGCTCGCGGACGAGGCGACTCCTGATGCCGAGCCAGGAAGAGAACGCGAGCCAGACGAACTCGGCGCTCCAGCCCCTCCGTCATCTGCATCAGGGCGGTATGCTCCTGAGATGCACACGATTGATGGAAATGCACGGGAGGAGAGAACCGTGCTGGGAAGTGAATCCAACAAGCTGCACTGCTCCTTCCTCGCGGGTCTCGGCGTCACGACCGGATGCACGACGTCGTCCAGGTCGGACGTCGATTCGACTTGCGTGTGCGCTAAACATACGCCAATCACCACCATCTTCGGGAGAGAGATAAAAGGGAAACCCCGTCGGTAGAGATGCATCCGCTGTCGACTCTCCTCCTCCTCCTCGTCCTCGTCCTCCTCCTCATCCGCGTCGTCCTCGTCGTCATCGAACGGAGCGTCCATCGGGGGCCAGGTCAGCACGAACAGGTCGAGCATGACGTCGACGGACGCGAGATCGGTGGCTCCAGCCCGCCGCACGACCTCATGCAGACAGACGGGCAGCGAGTCGCACGGGCAGGTTTCCATCGCGCCGCCGGCCGCTCGAATGGCCCAGGCAAAGTTCAGGAACAGGGGCTGCTGATTGTGACTCTGGTGATCGGACACCGCCGCCGCCGTTGCCGTCGCCGCCGCCACCGTCTGCTGATGGCTCTTCCGCTTCTTGTGATGCGATCCTACTTGTGTTTGCAATGACAAGCTATCTAGAGAGCGAGTAACCTTTGGACGGCGTCCCACCGTCGTCGCCATAGCGCGAGAGCGTTCCGCTGGGCGTAGAGACTCCGCCGCCTCCCGCATAGAACAGATAGTGGTTGAGTTGACGGACGGCGTGGAAGTGCTGGGTCACTAGTCCGGCGAGTTGCATCTCGCCATATGCGTCATGCGCACCGCACCCCTCGGGCCAGGCGGCATCTCGGCCCCGTGCCTGGCGATCGCCCACCGGCGCCGACAGACAGAGCGCCTTGAGGGCGGCGGCCAGTCCACTCAACTCGAGTCGTGCCGACGAGCAGTGCTCTTCGACGGCGGTCAAGAAGGACTGGCGCGAGACGGGCAGCTCCCCGCCGAGCGCCCGATGCACGGTCGACACGAAGGCGCGCGGGTAGACGCGCTCCAGAAGAAGGCCCTGCCAGCGGCGCCACGATTTCGACGCCTCCGCGGCCGACTGTCGGGCTCCTCGTCGAGCCGCCGCCAGCTTCTGCGGCTCCGTGGGCTCCGACGTGAGGAGTTGTGCTGAAACAGACGACGCATCGTCCTGTGACTAGCTCTTGAGGAGGCTTGCCAGCGAACGGGTCGTCATTCTTCTGTGGCAGCGTGAACCCGTTCGTGGTGGCCGAAGTTGTTCCGATCGATCGGCCGGCCTCTCGTCCGCGAATGACGCTCTCGGCGAGCCAGTTCTCGTTCAGGTAGATTGCAAACAGGGGAATGGCGTTCGACGCCAGCGCGGATTCGGCCACTCGAGGCACGACCGCCAGAAGACAGGTGCTGTGGAGGTGATGTTGAGCACAAAGCGAACGAACTCCCCCTACATGGCGTCGAGTCGTTTGACGTACGCCGTCGCGTCCGTCTCCTTCATCTTCTTGTCGCCCTGGGTCATCTGTTTCTCTGCCAGTCGGCTCCATGTCAGTGCGTCCACTCGTGTCGCTCGTACGTCTCTCATCGCCGCCAGTTGTGCGTGCATTTCGTCGAGCTGCAGCTGCGCGAGCGCTTTTTCCTCGCGCGCGCTCTGCTCCGGCACGCCTGCATGTGTGCCGTCCTTCCCGTCTTCTCCGTTTTTCTTGTGCATCTTTCCCTTTTGTGTTCCCTTCGCCGCCCCGTCTGTACAGTAGCGTGGATGGCCATAACCACCACCACCACATCGTCGGTCTGCCTCTGTTCACCCATAAACCTGCGGCGGGCATTATGATTAGATGCAGACGACGATTGTGCTCTTCCTGGCCAGCTCATCATGTTGTCCCCCCTGCAGTCTTTGTCCCTTTGAGCGCTGGAATGGGTGCCGTGATATCCTCCCATCCCTA
Organism: Bunonema sp. RGD898; assembly: GCA_014805405.1. NCBI lineage: Eukaryota > Metazoa > Nematoda > Chromadorea > Rhabditida > Bunonematidae > Bunonema > Bunonema sp. RGD898. The sequence continues at coordinate 9,721 of JACMII010000179.1, read as the reverse complement.
CCCCGTGTCGTGCCGGATCCACGTCCCCCTCTCGGCGGCTGCTGCTCTGCTTTGTATTCCAGCGCGTCGCCGACACTAATCCTGCTGCCTGCGCGCGCACGCACAAAACAGGACAGCAGCAGCAGTAGCGGTGGCGGCGGCGACGACGGCGGTGGCCAATCGTGATGATACAGTACTCTCCCCTGACACGTCCTCCCCCTCTCTTCCCCTACGCGCTGTACGGACGACGACGACGACGAGACATGGCGTTTGCGGTCACGGAACGAGAAAACATACAGACGGGGCGAGAGAGAGAGAGAGACAGACCTCGAACGAGCGGCAGCATCCAGAGTCGACTGTGCGCCGCATAGGTGAGTGCGGCTCCGATTCGACAGTATTCGACATCCTCCTCCTCCTCTTCTCTACCTCCTCCTCCTCCTCCATCTTCACCGTTTCGCTGACCATCATCGTGCCCTCGTCCCCGTGTCAGGTCGTCCACGCCAGTGTCCAGCTCCGAGGACCAGTCCAACAGTCGGGCACAGGTGTAGAGCGCCGCGACACGCTCGTCCAGCCAGTGTAGTTCCTGATTTTGCATAGCACTCTCTCGAGCTCTGCTGTGATAGCGTAGCGGTGGAAAGTCGCGTTCTAGTGGAGGATGAGAATCTCACTGGCGCGTTCAGTTCTCTTTTGAACACATTGTGTGACGCGATTCGCACCTCCACCAAAACGACTAGTCTCGGTCAGTGTCAGTAATACTACCAGGGGGTGACCCGGGGGAGGGAACGAGCTAGAAGTAATAGATCTGGCATCCATTGCTTGTTCTGCCGAAGATCGCACTTCCAGCTCGTTCCCGATCCGTGTCTCTTTCCAGCCAGACAGCCAGCCAGCAGAATCAGTCAGGAGAGAGGGGAGCGCGAATGGACGGATCGGAGGGGGAATACTAATGTGGAGACAGGAGGACGATGTCTCTCTCTCTCTCCCTCATTGTAGAGACAGCCGGCTGTGGCGACGGCGGCGGCGGTGGCCCCCCCCCCCTCCGCACAACAAGCTCCCCCCTACAGCCCCGCCCCCACGATCGATCGATCCGGCCTCACCTGATGCAGCTGCGTGGACTGGAACGACGACGACGGTTCGGTCGAGTGTTCCGCCAGCAGGCGACTCGTCTTGGGAGTGGCGCCGCCAGAGATGCTCAGCTCGAGTTGATGGAGCCTGGAGTCGACCTCTCGACACAGAGACACGTGGCCCGAGGTGGACATGTCGCTCGTGACTTGCCAGCCGGAGGCCACGAGACTGCTGCAATGGACGACAACACTCCCCTCCCGTCTCATGGAAGCGTCGTGGCAACAGGGGAACGTACTAGACAACCGTGTTGAGCAGATGACGCGCCATTTGGTGGGCCGGCAGAAGTCCGCCAATCATCTTGTAGACGCGTCGTCGGGACGCAAAGTACTTGCCCAGGGCGGTCTGCATCACTCGCGCGCGAACCCACTGCTCCCTGGTCTCGTCGGACGGGTTCCGCCGCTCGTCGGCGGACGGCGCCATCGTGGAGACGTGTCTCCGCACCAGTTGGTCGAGCGGTTTCCTCGTCAGAACGAGACTCGGTCTCGGTCCGACGAGACTGTCCGCTCGGATCGCCCCCTCCTCCTGCTGGCTGTTGTCCTCGCCGATCTTGGCGAGAATGGCCAACATGACGGCATTCCTCTGGAAGGCGAGCATGTGTCCGACCAGCACGAATCGCAGTCGAATGCAGGGAGCGCGTCCGCCCAGCCAGATGAGCGCGAAGAATCTGGGGGGCGCGTCGTCCTCCGCCAGTTGTCTAGCCTCCTCCACCGCCTTGCGGCCCATCTCTGCGGTCGTCTCGTCGTTCGGAATCTCGCTAAAAACGCCGCCGCGTTTCCAAGACGCACATGCGCTCCCGACGCGTACCGTTTGATGTAGAGCACGAAGGAGTGGTCGGCCGACAGTTCGAATGTGCACATGGCGCGAAGTCTTCCAATGAGCACCGCGTTCGCCTTCCGGAATCTCGGTCGCTCGTCACCTCTCCAGCCATATTCGTCGGGTGACAGAATGGCCGACGCACCGTAGGTGTGGCCCCACTTGTGACTAAAGTGTACGTGGTAACGCCCGAATTCGCTCGCTTCGCATACATGAGCGTCTCGTCGAGCGCATGGATCCGTCGCCAGATGTTGACAAAGTTTGTGTGTCGTGCGCCGCTCAGATCTGGCGAGAGAAGAGACGACGCCCCGAGAATTTCGGACGAACGCCCCGCGACGTGATCGAACATCGGACGCGCGGCGAGACAGCTCGGCACTCGGTGCGAAAACTCGCCGCGATTCAGCAACGAGAGCCAGAAGAGTGTCTGGTCTGCGACAAGCAATCTAAATTCCACTGGTGGCCGCTGTAGGGGCGACGGAAAGGGGCGTTACCCGTCGAGTGCCTGCCGAAAGGCGATATGTTCCGCGTGAACCGCCGAAGTGACGCCGTGTCCGTCGTCGAATTTCTCGAGCTCCTCGTCCGTCTCACCCTCTTCGCCTAGCAATCGTGACAAACTCCTCTCGTCCCAGCGTCGACGGTCGAACTCTGCCGCCGGACCCACTTGTCTAGATTGGTTTTGCAGAAACTGTAGTAGCCACCATGCGCCGCACCTGGTCGCATCCTCGTACAGAAGCAAAGCCAGCAGTTCCCTCGGGCCCTCCAAGAACACACGCACTTGAAGATCGTCTCTGCACATGCTCATCATGATGCTAGTTCTCCAACAGCAGCGTGCAAACATTTTCTGCCGGGGCGCCGGCCAGGGCGTGACGATGATGTAGATGAGATCGACGTACGGCTGGAACGGCTGCCGGAAATGAACCCACGCAAGAGTGGAGTCTTGTTTGAACTGAAATTGCGCGCATTGCTGCATAGAGAAGAAGAGGACGGGCCGCTACCTCAATCTTTGAGAGCTGAAATCCCTCTCGAATTCGGACGCACATCAGCTCGCGGAACCCGACGTTGATAGACCAGCGAGCGTACTCGAATCGGACCTGATCGCTGAAATACCATACCTCAATCATGTGTTGCATATCGACTAGTGACCGCTGGTAGTGATTGGCGAAGACGGGGTTCACTTGACGTCCGATCTGATCGAGTCGTGGCGTGTCGTTCGCCGTCAGCGACCAGAAGAGTAGGGAGTTTTGAAGCAGGGACGGACTGTCGCCCGAATTTACTTCCTCCACGAGGTCGGTGTGCGTCAGGTAGACGCCGTTCGTAGCGGCAGCGATCAGGAGCAGAAGTTGAGGGTCGGCAATGTGCCCGAAATGGACGGCCGACGATGTGGCGATCGGATGCAGATGAATGAACGAACAGACCAGGGCCGAGGCCCTCAATTGTGCTAGAAGCGAGTGGAGAGCGTCGCAGTCGTTCGCGGACGATAGGCCACAGACGCCGTTCGTCACGATGAGCACCGACGATTGGGCGTCGATCGGTTGCAGTTCACCACATCCGAGGACGCCCATTCGCAGCATGAAGGCGAGCGACCACTCCGGACGAACCACCGACATCGCACCGGCTGATGACGGCGACGAACTCTCTTGGCTGGCATTGTACGCCGCAATGTTCTCGTCCTCCAGGCCCGAGTCCTCGACCGACTCGCCGGGAACGATCTGAACGTAATCGCATTGAATGATCCATGTAGATGGGGGAAGGAATGGGGCTACGCACCGAATCGGAGGTGACCTGCGCGGTCCAGTCTCTCATGAAACGACGCGACTGTCTGTGCAAGGCGTCCAGGAACGAGTTCAGTCGGCTTTGAACGCCCTCCACCAATGCGTCCGCCGTCTCGGGTCGAAGGACGAAACCGTGGATGAGCACCTACGAGAGGAACACCAACGATGAATGAACAACAACACAGTCGGACCTGTTCGGTCTGGAGACCGATGAACGGAGAGTAGGCAAACACCGAGACGTACAGCTCCGGCGTGCATGTGTCTTGGCCGCCGGGCAGCCGAAACTGAGCACCCAACTGGTTAGATGGATGACCCAACGACTTACAGATCGGGCGACCGAGTAGATGGACTTGCGGAAGTAGTCGAAGACGCGCAGATGAATGCAGCACCCGGAGACGTCGTCCTATCACGTGGTACGTTGGCATTACTCGTAATTCGGTTGTTGGAATTACGGCGACGATGACCGAAGGAGACAGGTCGAGCACGTAGACTAGGCGCTGTGCGGCCGAGACGAACCGAACGCGTGCCTCGGGCACTAGAATCAGCGCCTCGCCCTGTGCAGCGTCGCCGTCCTCGGACCGCAGCCCAACGCACTCGAGCTCGATGCCGTACGTTTTCTAGTACGGCGATGGTATCGTCGACAGTTAGCAGACCAGACGCGAACAACCTTGTCGGAGAGCTGGCCGATGGCGATCGGTCGCAGCACATGGTCAAAGTACCAGTTTGCGCGGCTATTCCGCGAGACCCGACCCTCGCGACGCATCCGCATCACCACCTCGGTGGCCGGCTTCATTCTGAAGACGGATCAACTGTTCGTCAAATGACAGCCGGGGAACGCAAAGCCCCGAGATAAGGGGCTATCCGACTTTGGAAAGTGCGCCCCCACACTGGAACCTGTCGTCGCGTAGTCTGCAGACCGGAGAAGGCAGACCGTCAGCGCAGCGTGCTGAGCTGCAACCCAATCTTGCGACTGCGGTCGCTATGACAGCGACTCGGCTTCTTATCCTCAGTTGCACTCGACCGATGTGTTGCTAGTCGTCGAAGTAAAATTGAGAAGTGAAACAGACGATTTCAGAAGAGCCAGATGGGTAACTACTACGTGAAGCCGGCCCGCGAGGGCGACTCGCCGCACACGCGGTCCGGCGTCCCGCCGCCCAAGCTCAATTTGGTGAACGAGTTGCCTTGACGCTAATAATACGGCGTCCTTGGACTGCAGGCCTCCAAGGATCCGATCCATCGGCACAGCGAGCCCATGTCGCTCGAGATGCACATGCGCGACGAGCGTGCTCGTGCGGCTGGACTGACGCCGGCCGAGCGCGAGTGGCGTGCCAAGTGGCTCTCCGTAAGTCGTTCACTGGTTCGCGCGCAATGCGAGCGATCTTCAGGACCAAAAGCTGCATCCGGACGAGCCGATCGCTGTCGACGCCGTCTACCGTCAGGTATGAGCATTGTTCTGCGCTGTGACGGCAGTGAAATCACGACTAGCTGAATCCGGTGCGCCGCATCTATCGCTATCCGCTCGACAAGCTCTACAAGCACTGGCTCGAGCCCACGTTCGGCGTCTACTACGGCTCGGCCATTCGAGTGATGGCGCCCAAGGTCTGGGGAATGCGATGATACCTTGAGCATGCATTGTTTCAGCTCCTTATGGGTCTGCTCGCCGTCCAGACCATCTACTACATGTGGAAGTACGAGGTGAAGGACTGGCAGAAGAACCGTGGCGTGGACGTCTACGCCGAGAAGAGGTTCTGGAATCGAGCCAAGGAGCTCGAGGAGAAGTACCCGGGTCTGCTCGAGAGGGTAAGCCTGCCCTTGTTTTACGGTCGAGAAATGGGGGGATGCGTGCAGATCACGGCGGCACCCGACAAGACGGAGTTCTTCTCGAAGAACTGGCAGCTGCGCCGCGCCTACGTCGACTTTGGCGAGACCCAGCGACCGTGGTAGACCTAGAGAAGAGAAGGAGAAGGATGCACAGACATCTAGAGCCGGGTGCGCCTGCTGCTGTACAGAGACAATACGTCACACGCGCACACAGAAAGAAACATCGCACCGAGAGCGCACCACCATCTTCAGCACTTGTTGTTTCTCGGCCCGGCCCGTAGGAGAATCAAAAGACGCGAATGACGTGCGCATCGGTTGATGGACGCGCTGCCTCGCTTCGCCTGGCGCCACCTGCTGTGGCTTACCGCTCGCTCGCTTGCTTGCTTGTTATTGCTGCTGCTTCTGCATGTGATGTGAACTAATCGCGTTGACCTTCTTTAGCGATATGCGATGGTTCGCAAGGAACGGTTCGAGCCGTCCAAACTGGACCGAGATCTCGAACAGCGAGCGCCTTCACTAGCGAATAGGTTTGTGAGGTTGGGCTATTGTTTCGATCCGATTGATCTGGTCTAGACGGAGTCGAGCCGCAAGTACTCCAGCGACCAGGAAGCAGGCATCATCGACCGTAGCAGTTGGGACTGATAGCGAGAATGCGGCTGATTCGCAGCCAGCGAAATCCAGATCTCCGTCACTGCGTGCGCTACTGGCGCTACTTGAGAAACGGGTCGAGCAACGGCATGTCGAACGATTTCAGGTGCATTCTATCGGGTTGCAATCTCGTGACCGAGTCTTTTCAGAGTCTTCTCGCCGAGGAGAGACATCGTGTTGATGCGGCTTTGGCGGCACTGAAAAATGATGCTGCCAAGGATCAGAGTCGGCGGGACTTGGAGGTCGGTCGATGGTAAACGTGCTGCGATAGACAGGATCTAGATGGAAACGCATCGTAGAAGGTTGGTGGAACAATACGAACGAGCCGAGAGGGAATTGCGGCTTAGTAACGAGCGAGAGAAAACGGTAATGGCTTGTTTTGCGAAAGGAATCTTTTGCTACAGCAAATAAGCGACGAGAGCGAGTGGAGACGGCGAAACGATGACATCCGGGCGGCCGAATTGGATCTGGTCAAAGAAGAGTTGTCTAGAGCGAAGGATCAGCTGAAACGGTACGACTCTCTGTACGAGGATTTGACGATGCGCGTTTAGTTGCGCCGCCGACACGGAACGAGCACTGTTGGTCGAGCGCGAACGTCTTGCGCACAGAGAGTCGGATGTGGATCGTCGAGAGTTGGACATGAATGCGCAGACGTTGCGCTCCGCGACAGAACTGGCGCGTCTTCGGGCAGAAGTTCAGCAACTCCGACTAGAGAAAGAGTCACACCAGGAACTTGTGGAGAGGTACACGGCTCTTGAGGTGGGCTATCTCTTGCAGCTTGCAGCCTGCAGCTTGCAACTTGCAATTTTGACAAACGGCTGCAGGTCGAGTTGTCGGGATGCAGACGAGAACTTGCGACAGTGCTCCGTCAACTCGAACGAAGCAGGCCCGCGGAGGAGTGTGCGGAACTGGAGCGACAGCTGATCAGAACGAGAGCGCAACTGGATGCGAGGCTGGCGGCGAACGGCGATCCGATCGGGGAAAGAACCAGGGCCCTGGAGATGGAGTCGATGAGGATTCGAGTTGAGGAACTCGGGAAAGTTGTCGAAATCAAGGTCGTCGACTCGTAGTTTTCCGCGTTGCATGACCCATCTCTTTAGAACCACCAACTTCGGCGGGCCAGACTGGAACGAGATCAGCTGAGGCGAGTGCTCACGGACAGTCCGGACCTGCTTGCCGGGAAAGAGGACGGACGGACGAAGAGGAGAACTACTTCAATGTATGCGTTGCTGGAAGTTGCTCGACACGACATGTTGACAATGTTGAGTGGCGAGCAATGCTGCCAAACTGCGTCCACTTCGTCGTCCTCTACGTCGACCGACTCGGAGGCGGGGGAGATTCGCGCAGTCGAGAGACGACTCAAGAGTCTGGATCAATTGTCGAAGGTGAGGGACTGATAGAAAGAGAGTATGTCGATTCAGTCGCTGGACTCCCGCGAACGGTCTCTGCGCACTCGGTCTCGAGAAGCAAGGCGGATGTCGGCAGAGAAGCTGGAACACCGTAGCTCGGATGACGAAACGAAGAAGAAGGCGTCTACGCGGCAAGATGACAGGAAACGACTGGTGAAGAAGGAGGAGGAGTCTGTCAAGCGTGATGCGGAACGATCTAAGGAAGCAAAGGGTGGACAGGAAGCAGCGACCACCGCAAGTGTTCCTGCACCTTTGCCTGAGAAAGAAGAGGAGACGGGCAAGGAGGATAGCAATTTGACGGATGGCGTGGACCCTGTCATGGCGCAATACATGCGAATGGTGCAGAACATGAGAGCCAAGCAGGAAACCTCTTCGGACATTCAGGTAGCACGACGTGTAACGAGTCGTATCGTGAATTTAGTCCGTTCAGCAGCAGCAGCAGCAACAGCAGCAACGACAACAACAGTCTGCCGATGTACGGTCAATCTGGAAGCCGGACGACGCAGAGCCAGATCGACTGCTCGCGCCGGATAGACCGACTCGCAAGGTTGAGGATGACGACTTTGAGTGGTAGCATGACATCGCACTCCACGCAATGATGATAATGATGATGACGATGAAATGGCAGTCTTTCTCCTTGACATGCGTCGAATTGCGATATGCCGTTATTTGTGGTTAGCGATGAGTGTTCGGGGTGCGCCACAACAGCAATAAATTGGGAATGGAGGAGGGGCGGCGGCGGCGACATCAGCTGCGGAAGGAAGGGACGTCCCGTCAGCGTCGATAGGCGCCGGGGCTGTGGCGCTGTGGCTGCTGCTGTGTGCATGTGACCTCGACTCCATTCATCTCTCTTCCTTCCTATTGCGTCTGTTGCCACGTAGCAACGGCGGCGGCGACGGCGACGACGGGGGTCGGGCATCAAACCGGGGCACGTTTCTTCGCCTCCGCCTTTTTCTTCGTCCCCGCCCCATTTTCGCCCCATCGCCCTGTTAGTGTTCGCCACCAAACCAGACGGACGAGAAGGCAAAGTCTGAAGAAACCTCAGCGCTCGGATGCCGGTCACCAAGCTGTGAGAATATGATCGCGACGAGGCGTTTAGATAATAAGGGTCGGTATTGCAGATGCGATCAGCCCAGAAATGAGCAGCTACCGGCGCCACTCGAGCAGGAGAAGGACCAGATGAGGAGGATACGAGGAATGCAGCGATGGCGACGTGGCGCAATGGCGGGAGCCGTTTTACTGATAGCAGGAGCGTTGGCCATCCAGCTGTTGGCAGGTGCGTGAAATGCACGCGCTTCTAACAACCCTTATCATCGTCGTCGCTAGGCGGTCAAGGTCATGGGTCCAAAGAAGAAGAAGGTCAGCAGCAGCAGCAGCAGCAGCAGCAGCAGCAGTATAAACGTCACCATCCCGTGATCGGTAATGTCCAGTCGAAAGTGGGCGATGAGGTGAGGATCGTCGTTGGAAAAACAAGACTGCATGCAAAGCGACAGATCCCCTTCTTTTGGCGCGACTACTGCCAGTTTCTGGAGGAAGAGCTGACCGGAGACGAGGGCGATCGACAGTTTCGGGCCAAGGGCGGCGACCTTCAAGGAAAGTTGAAACTGCGCGGCGTCGCGATCGCATTCCGACACGGCGATCGATCGCCCATTACGGTTTCACCCGAGGATTGCTCCCCCATCCGAGCGCACGATCGATCGGCCTTCGACCGATTCCAGGACCTGGTCTATGGCGAGCCCTTTCAGGAGTTTCTCAATCCGGACAGACGGTTCGCCCGGTTCCGGAGAACGCCCGATCGGTTCGTCGTCCATTTTCGTGGAAAGCATTCTATTTTGTAGTGCTAAATGCGCACCCGGAAATCTCACCGCTGAAGGGGCGCTTGCACATGTTCGACTGGGCAAGTATCTGGGAAGTCGATACGACGAGCTCTTCAAAGCTGACCGTGAGAAGAATGAGTGGATTTGCGGATGGACTTTCCGTGATTCAGACGTGAATCTGACCGCCACGGCCTCGAACTATTCGCGAACCTTCCAGTCCGCGATCGCCTTTCTCAGTGAGTTTGTCTACGCCGACGAGCAACGACGAATGGCGGTTCCTCGCGTGGAGCTGCATTTTTCCAACGTTACCACACTCTGTCATTCGGAGGAGTGTGTATGC
>JACMII010000178.1:0-33558 GCA_014805405.1 Bunonema sp. RGD898 | reverse complement strand
CTCGGCGCCGCCGCATCTCACCGACAGGTAGGCGCGCCTGAGTCGAGAGTTCAACGGTGAATGGCCGATCACCCATTGTTGACACAGGCAGATCTCGGGCAACACTCTGCTGGCACACTCGCCGCTGCACGAGGACCAGGGACAGAGTGAGTATATACTGTAGAATACGCCGAGAAACATGCAATACAAACACACGCACAGACACGATGCTGACGAACCTGCTCTACAGTCAGACCACGGACGATATCTCGCCGGTAAGGGGGAGGGGAAGAGAGCGATCTCGGAAGGGGAGAAAAAGGAGAAGAAGAAGAACTCCTCCGTATTCAGCCGGGCTCGATGGCCCGTCGCGTGGATCTGCTGCGGGCGCCGCTCTTCCTGCACGACGTGGCCGTGGATCCGGCGCCGTTCCAGCTCGTCAAGGGCACGTCCCTCTACAAGGTGCACACGCTCTTCTCGCTGCTCGGCCTCAACCACGCCTACGTGACGCACAACGGACGACTCGTCGGAGTGGTCGCCTTGAAGGAGGTAGCGCAATGAGAGAATGGACACACCTGCACGAGTCTTTTCATCGTCATTAGCTTCGCTCTGCGCTCGAGAACATCTACTCGCGCGGTGCGGTCGTGCCGCGACGCCGAAGCTCGGTCCGACTCTCGACCACCGTCCCGCCGCACAGAGCAGCGTTCCAGGGCGAGGTGGGAGGTGAAGTGTACGGAGCGCGAAGTGCCAAAAACCAGATGTCGCCCGAGATTGTCGTCTCGCCACCGCCGCAACCCGGCAGCAGCAGCAGCAGCCGCTAGATGGGACCGCTCGCTTGACTTTTCGGCTTACGACTTGCACCCAGCTCATCATCAATGCAAATGAGATCCGATTCCAGAGGTTGTAATGATTCTACTTTGGCACTAATTTCATCCATCTCTCACCGAAACATACACAGTATTGGTCGCGCACGCGCGAACGGCACGCGTAACACGGGTACTGGAAAGAGAATTCAGAGCCAGAACGGAGAGGGGGTGCGAGAGAAAAGGAAGAAGAAGAAGAAACGGTGAACAATCAACGGTTTTCCACCGTGTCAGCTCAGAGCGACAAGCGAGCGATGGAAACATGCGAAGAGAAGATGGATCACGATGTAACGCGGTGCCGTAATTCCTCACAACAGTCTCATACATAGACGTGTAATGCGTCCAGTAGCCACATGAATTCTGCTCCCTGTGCCTTCCTTGACGGTACGACTGTGATGGTTGAGGAATCAGTTTTCAGAATCAATTCTCAGAATCTGCGCGCGAACTTCAGTCCGCAGAAAGCGAGGGAACAACTCTCTCGGATGCGGCGCGGATTGTCAGGCGATAGCCCTGGCCATGTGTGTTCTGGGTTCGTTGAGATCGCCTTCAACCCAGCATCGTGCTTCTTTCTTGCTACCTGCATGAATCGTGAGAGGAGGAAAGTTGAACAAGGCGCAGGACGTGTGATTTGGCGAAAGCGCTGTGCGTGACACAGATTTGTCATCGTCTCTTCGCCGGTCGGTAGACCAATCACCGTAGCGACGTCTGCATGTACACGCAAAGAAGCGGCGTCACGTGGAATTGGGCGAGTGCAGAAGTGCGCGCGGCACAGATTCGCCAATCACCGCCACCACCGTTCTTTCCATCTCGGGCGGCAGTGCGCGTTCCCGATCTTTCCTCGTCACGCGGCGGCCGGTGGCCGCGCTGTCTCTGCCTGTGGCGAGCGAGGAGCAGATATAAACGGAGCAGCAGCCGCAGCCTGTCCAACCACTCGGCCAGTCTCGCTCATTCGCCAAGCCACTTGCTGCTGCTGCTGCCGCGCAATGCTGAACAACATTCACATCCTGCTGCTCGGTTTGATCGCGCTGATCTTCGGCGCCGCATCAGCTTACCGTGATTTTATTATTTGTGCAATCCAGTGCATAGTTCATTGAGACTTAGCCTACCGAGGCGGCTTCAACCATCACCACCACCACCACTTTGGGGGAGGAGGATACGGGTACGGAGGATACAACCGCGGAAACTTCGGCCATCATCATCATGGACGATGGGGCAAATAGACAGCAGCAGCAACAGCAGCTTTCAAGCATTGTTCATCCCCAGAAAGACGGACGAGCGAGTTGCTGTCGTCCTAAGGTGCTGCTACAGTGAGATTATGCCTCAGTCACAATAAACAGAACGTGCGTGTGTGTGTGTGCCAGACCGAGGTGCTGAGCTTGTGGACCGGCCGATCTCCCTCCTCTCTTTCATTATGGCTCTTCTGCGATCGATCAAGTCTGGGAGGGGAACTGGATGTGTGCGTATGTCATGAGAAGGACTGAGATTGCTAGCATGACGAATTGCGGGGAATGCACTATGCGATTAGACTTTCAGCTGGCGCCATATTCCGTTCTGGCGACTATCCTCGGTCGGTCGATAGAAGGGCTGCTCCTGGCGGGGTACCTGACGAGTGGTTGTGGGAATTGCGGACAAACCAACCACATCGGGCGTGTATCCGGTCGGCGGAGCCGAGACCGCGACCGCCACGGCGGGCGACTGCTGCGCCGGCGGAAGGACGACACCGTAGGGAAGAACCTGAGCCTGGTTGGGCTGCGGATTCGCCATTCCGGCGACGCCCTACAACGTCTCATCCTGCAGGTTGCTGTACTGACACGAACCTGAGGTTGTTGTTGTTGCTGCTGCTGTGAGTATGCCTGTGCCTGCTGATTCCCTCCGCCCTGCTGTCCGGCGATTCCGACCGCCGGGAGATTGTTCGGAGGCGACGGGAACGACGGTGACCCGGATCCGTAGCCGCCGGCCGCGGCGGCACTGAACACGTCTTGTTGACTTGAAGAGGGGCACGGGGTCAACCTGTTGGGATGGTATCCCAGTGGCTGCTGCTGTTGTTGTTGATTGCCACCACCATTCTGTCCGGTCAGCGTCATGTACGCACCGTGCACCTGCTGAGCTGCCTGATTCACTGTCTGGCGGCCGGCCGCATACAGCGATCCCAATCTGAATCGCTCGCTGATTAGACGCTCAACGAGCGAGGAACACACAGGCCAGGCGAGTCGGTGGTCGGCGCTCCAAATGTCGGCTGCTGCGACTGTCCGGGCATCGCTCCGTTGAAGCCGAATCTGATGGCCAGTCTGCGGATGATAGGACTGACTCAATTTTACCCTTGTGAAATCCCTGGAAGCGACGACTGCTGTTGCTGCTGCTGTGGCTGTTGTCCGTAGCCGTTCTGGCTGCTCTGGCCACTGTGAACTTGCGGCGGCGCAGCCGATCCATAGACTCCCGGTGGCGATGCAACGGATTGCTGCGACTGTCCGAATCCGTTCATTTGTTGCTGATGCGGGATTTGTTGCTGTCCCGCAATCGGCTGCCCAGGAATCGACTGTCCAGGAATCGACTGTCCAGGAGTCAGCTGACCAGGAATCGGCTGACCAACCGCGCCGTACCCTGCTGCTCCCGATCCCCCAGGATAGGTCTGCGCATATCCGGACTGCATGCCGTTGCCGTAAAGTCCTGAACGTCGTCAGCATTCCCGTGTAAGTTGCGTTTCTCATGGAGAACCGGGCTGAAGAGGCTGATTGGGTTGCATGCCCTGCTGTCCGCCCATGAATGCCATCGCTGACAGATTTGGCTGCTGAACTTGCTGCTGTAGCTGCTGCTGCTGCTGTTGACCTTGCAGGGTGATCCAGCGAGACTCGACGTTTTGCGGCTAAGAGAAAATGGACTGTAGACTGAAGAAGGAGCTCTTTGAGAGACCTGGTTGCCGCCGACACCCATCTGTTGCGGTTGCTGAGGGAGTTGCTGTTGCGGTGGGCGAGGAACGACCTGCGGATCATCAGTGATTTTATGCTTCTCTACAAAGTGACTGACTCGATTCTGGAGTCCACTTCGATAGTAGCTTTCAAAGTCGCGCTGATTCTGCTCAATCGTATTCGACTGGGCATAGGTGCGCCACTCGGGCACGAACAGGTAGAAGCAGATGCGACGCGCCACATTGAGAATGTTTGCGTTGCTGCCCTGCAACTTGTGAGCGGCTCTAACGTTTCGCAGCACGCAATCGCACCTGATCTTTCTGCACGGCGTAGTCGGGCAGACAGAAGTCGTAGCAGTCCGAACACTTACGATCGATCTGGCTCGCCGAGGCCGGCGTCAGTTCGATCCAACGCGCGCCATCACACTCTTTGATTGGGGGCTGAACGCAAACACAGGAGTGCAATAAGACCCTCATGCAGAGGATACCGTAAAATATGTGATATTCGTGCCGGCCGTGAGGAATGGCTGTGCTGTCCAGGACCAGTCTTCTTGCCAACCCGTCGTGGCCGCGCGAATCTAATGCAGAATGAAATGGTCAACGTGAGCCGAGGACAAATACGGTCTTGGTGTTGGCGGCGGCGCGCTGCGCTTCGTCACGATTCGGGAGCGCCTGTCTGTCCAGATTATAGATGAAACAGGCCAGCTGACGACCCTGCGACTTCAGCGAATCGTCCGCAACCCCGATTTTGAACTAAAGCGATTGATTTGGACGAAAATAACTGCCGGCACATGTACCGATCTATAGTCCGCAACCGAAAGGTAGTTGCCCTTGAAAGGCATGTTCCCACGTAATCGGAAACGTTGCTCATCCGTTCCATCCAGTGACACGTCGATCTGAATCCGGGATTGGCGTGCATATATGCGGCGATGACGACGACCTGTGACGGGACGGCGTCGCTCTTTCGAAGGTTCTCCGGCGGCAACAGCGACAGGGTGACGGTCTGCGGAAGACGATGGATCTGCGTGACGACGATGGCGACCACGATCCCGATGACGACGAGCATCGAGACGCACAGGATGCAGATCAGGTTTCGTGGTCTGTCGATGCAGTTCTTCATCTCCTGCTCGGAATTCTCTGCCGTGTGGGGCGAATGGTGACATCTGTCGCACCTGCAGTCGGTTCCGTTTCAGTCGCCTGGTTGCATTCGTGGTCGTCGGCGATAGTCCTGCCGCCACGTTGCCCCCCACGGCCGCCGTGAGCGAAGGCGACTTGGTAAGTGGGATTCCGGGCGTCGTGGACACCGGCGGATGAGGTATGGCGGCATGCAGTTGCGACTGATGCTGTTGATGTCTCTGCTGATGAGCCGGCACTCCCGACTCGACGAGCTTCTGGATTGAGCCCCGGGGCTGCAAGTCGTTCATTCGATATGGTCGCGCGCATAGGTGAAGGGCACCGAGAGAGTGAGTGGGAGAGACTGAGCAAATAAACACGATGGACTTGTCCTTCTCTCGTTGAAGAGAGGAGCGATTCCGTTGTCAAGTGCGCGCAAATCCCCCTTTCCACCCTTACAAAGACTTGTTGTTGCTGCTGCTGCTGGACGCTGACAAAAGTCGACGACGCGATGGACGTTTGGCGCGATGCAATCTGGTGGTGTTGATGGACCGGTTGCAGGGCGGCCTGTATGGTGAGTACACATTTGCATAACGGCACGTTCAGAAGGACGACACCACCTACCATATTGGGCTGAGGCTGGGGCTGTCCGCGCAGGGCAGCCGGCAGAATGCTCGCGTACTGTTGATAATGCACACCGCCGCTACTTGGAGAGGAGGATGTTGTTGTTGCGGCGCTGCGCGCAACAGGCTGCGGTGGTCGCGGTGGCGGCGCCGCCGTTTTGGGGACCTGAAACTGGGCGGTCGCCATCTTTTGGGTCGACCCAATCGCAGACCACTTCGGGTAGAACGGTCAGCACGCCGGAACTGTTGCCGTCCACCAGTGAGCACCACGAATTTCGTCGGCGATGCGTATTTGGCGGCGGAAGAACGGGCGGCATCGTCGTCGACACAACGTTGTGAGGGACGGCCGCCGTGGTCGAGGCGACCGTCCAAGACGACTCGCTGCCACCCTCGACGACCGCGCCCGTCGAGAGACAGCCCGTCGATCGGTACTGATGCTGGCTCGGTCGAGTGGCCATCGGAGAGGGGAATCCGCGCAGCGTGCCTCGCCGACAAGGCTCGCTCTCGTAGGCGACGCCGCCCGAGAACATCGTCGTCGGCTTCGGCGTCATCCCCCTCGGGTTAGTACGGCACAGGCAGACTGGAGGAGGGAGAGAGAGAGACAGAGAGCGAGGGACGGGGAGAGGACGAGGAGGGGGAGGACCCTGTCCACCTGGCTGTGTTGTGCGGCGGCTGCTGTGCGCGAACGGGAGGCAGGGGAGGGGCAAATATTTGCGACGCGGGGGTGGCGGTCAGTTGGCGACGGCGGTGGCGGCGGTAGCGGCGATGGCGACGACGGCGGCGGCGTGACCAGTGGCGCACTCGTCCTCTGGCCCCGCGCAGCACAGACACACACCCGCAAACATGAGGCCCAGAAGAAGGGAGAGGGTTCTGCCCAAGAGAAGCGAAGACAAGCCGCTCTCCCAGCCAGAGGAATGTGTATGTACAGGACGACGACGACGACGACGACAACGACGGAGCGAACACCGACCAAGAATAGTGCGAGCCCTAATTTACAGCATCGCAAGGGGGAATGCGAGCCGGCGAGAGACCATGCCACATCCTACTCCTTGATCTTGACCATGAAGACCGCGCACACGTCGTTGCCGTCGTCGGAGGGCGAGTCGCGGCCACGGATTCGGAAGTTCACTTGCAGCAGAGAGTTCTGAGACGGGCTGGGTGGACGATTGAGCGAAGGGGGCAAGTACCGTGGGATAGGACTCGCGGATCGAGATGGTCTGCTCGTAGCGGTGCGTCTCGGTGGCGGCCAGCGGACACTTCAGGTTTCCGCTCTTGCACGGGTCGTTGTCAATCTGCGCGCAACATCGTTCGACTACGTACGCACAACGAGAAGAGGAGGAGGCTAACCAGGTTGTAGTCGAAGAAGGCGTCGTTGACACGCGCTCGCACCAACGTCTCGAGGTTGTTCAGCGTCTGGCCCGCGAACTTGGCGCCTAGAGCAATCGACGTAGCGGTGCGCGGTCGAGAGCAAGCAAGTACCAGGCGTAAAGGTGATCTGCACTCGGGGGTTGGTGTTCTTCTCCATCAGGCAGTATTGTCGGTCGCCCTCCGTCACAACTTGACAGCCGGACAGGGCCAGCGCAGAGACGGGCCAGTGCGACTCTGGAATGTGTATCGCTGAAATCGACAAATGGCCGAGAGAGACTGACTGCAATCCTTGAACTTGACCGGCTTCCAGTCGTCGGCCCGCACGGCGCAGACGCAGAAAAAGACAGCGAGCAGGAAACGAAGGGACAAAGCCATCTGCAAAAAGCGGTAGCCCCCAGTGGAAACACGGGAGACTTGCAGCTGAAACAAACATCCGAGAAAGGGAGCCGAGGGAGGGAGAAGAAAAGAGGGTGAGACGAGGGAAGGAGGAGGGGGGAGCAGGAGGAAGGGATGCAAGAAGCGAAGATGTGGAGAGAAGATGGCCATTGGATGTGTGGCCGCAGCCAGAGGGTCATCTCCCCTCTCACTGCCCAGCAGAGATGCTCTCGCAGTAAAGTCGTAGACACAGCACACAGATCCGGAGACATTCCTGTCGTCACAGAGAGCCGCCGGAAGAAGAAGGGACGGAGAGAAAGAGGTCTCGTCCACGTGCGTCGGCGAAGCAGGAGCGGTGCTGCGCCCGAAGTGGCAGACAGATCACAACGACGGCAACGACGACGGTTTGTCGATTCCGTACAGGCATCACGAGAAAGCAAGATGCAACCTGTGGGTGCTACAGTTCGTTTCTGGCTGACGATACAACTAACGTTGTTTCGCATCCTGCGGATATGATCTTGTTTGGTTGGCTTGAATGTCAGCATTCGTCATAATCACTATGCGCCTGGCGCTGCTTGTAACCCGAAATCGGCTCGTAGATGTCGTTCGCCTCGTCGAGTCAGTCTTGTTGGACGGCGGCTCAGTCTCGGCGAGTGCAAACGGCAGTCCTTCAGCAGAATACGCATCTTCTCCGTCTGCCTGTTGGCCGACTGCAGTGCCCGTTGCGACTTCTCTCTCTCTGTCGACTTGGCGTCTCGTCAGCTGTCGGGGCGCCGTGTGTCATTGTTTCCCATCGTCGCGTAGACTGAAGGAGTAATTTCGACGAAGGGCCATGCAAAAAATCCGCTCCGACCTTGACGAGTTCCGGCGCAAGAAGCGACTGGAGCAAGAGGAGAAGGAGCAGCAGCGCCACCGAGACTTTGTCAGTTTACTTTGCTCATAGCCACGGGGAAGTGTCGTTTTCAGGCCGGTTCGTCAGCGGAGCCGGCGGCTAATGATGAATATGAGGATGAGCTTGTAGACGAGCCTGTAAGCAGACGATGGGTGAGATAATCTCTCGAAGACTAACCGAGCCTCGCTCAGACGGACTGGGATTTTCTGGATGCGCTTCCGTTTCGGCTCTACCGGTCTGCGCTGGAAGCTAGACCCCGAACGACGCTCGCTATCTCGGCAACCTCCTACTTTGTCCGTTTTTGGAATGACTTGGAAGAGTCGAGTTTTGCAGCTCCTGCAATGCCTTGCAATCCAGATCGAGTTTGGTGCCGTGTTCTTTATTTTCGCCGCCCTTCTCGCCATCATCCTGAGTCTGGGCAAGCGTCGGGACGGCGAGGTGTCCGCGTACTCGGTGTTCAATCCGAACTGTGAGCGACTGCTCGGCCAGATGACGGCCGAACACTTTGAACGGGACGTGCTGCGACGGGCTCCTCGCACTTGAGAGCGCATTTCCTTTCGCCGACGCCGGTGCTATTCGAACATTTTCGGGTTGTGTTGTCGTTGCGGCTGTGATTGTATGAGTGAGAGCAGGAATAAATAGTCTTCTCCTCGTGTCTTGCGATCAGGGAAATCTGAAAGTGCAAGCGTCACGGTCGCTGTGCCATACTGCTGCCACGAGGGTGGAATGTCTCGAATCGAGTAGTCTTGCAGAAAAGAGGATGGAGGCGTCGCACTCTTTGCTCTTAAACGAAGAGGCGTGGCGACTGTGCGCCGACCCAGTGAAGCCGGTGTTCTTCTACGAATGGCTCCGCTACCTGGATCGGGTGCTGCCGCACACGCACAAGGTTGGTGCTACTCTGCCGCTTTGACGAAAACGCACGCCGAGTCGATGTAGTCGGACTTGCGTTCATCTCAACAGCAGCTGCTGGCCCAGTTGCTGGCACGCATGGCGAGCGGAGTCGGTCCGCCGACGAGAAGGCTCTTGGCGTCGGCGATCTCCAGGTTTTCTGCTTGCCTGCTGCTGCAATTGAGAAAACGCACGACGCAGAGTGTTTGCGATCTCGGGCGACACGGCCGGCGTGCTGGGCGTGGCGAATGCGTGCAACGACACGCTCCGCCAGAAGGACACGTCCTCGTCGGTGGAACACACGCTCGCCGTCAAGTTCTGCGCACTCTCCGTGCTCTCGGCGCTCTGGCAACGCGTGCCGACGCAGACGGGACGGTCGTTCGAGGAGACATTCCAAGTCACCTCGAAATGGCTCAAGACTGCCGAGGTGGGCACTGGAGTTACGTTATCTCGAAGTTCGAGTTCTTGTATTCGTTAAGTAAGCTGATAATTTCTCCGCGCCTTGAATGCAACCGATGCGTTCTCAAACGTTCGTTCGGATAAAACATATGCGATCGCAAGGGATTCAACCTCTGAAGAGAATTCATCGACCTTTCACCATTTCGATTCCGAAACAACACAGCCCTAATAGTCACACCACCACCACCATCGGCTAGCGATTTCAGTCGGCGGCCCGCGTCGAGATCTGGTCGGCCTGGGCGAGTCTGGTCGAGGGGGTGGGCGGACAGGCGCTGGGCGTTCCCATGCAACGCGCCATCTTCAAACTGGCCCGAGCTCACATCACCGATCGAGTGCCGGCCGTCAGGGCCGCAGTGGCACGATGCTTGGCTGCGCTGGTTCGAAATCCGGCCGGAGCGAGTGGCCAGACTACCGGAGAGGCACTACCAGACGTGGACGGAGTTGTGGCACTGGCGCTGGCCGGGTGCTCGGTCGTCGGCGGATCTAGCTCCACCTCGTCGTCATCCTCCTCGTCTTCGGGCGCGGGAACGGCGCTCTCGCTTGATGGAGCCGGGTTCCCGGACTCGGACGCACCCATCGACGAGACCAGACGGGCGTTTGCGAGACTGCTTGCAGCCGCACTCGCCACAGCCACGAGATCTACCAGTACGAGTCCACACTCGTCGCTATGGAAAAGCGTGCATTTAGACAGAAACAACACCTCGCAAGCTGTCGCATCGTCGAGTGCATCGTCCGAAGAGGTTGGAACTCGTCTCCCCCCGCTCCTTTGATGAATTCCATCCGATAGGTGCGCCAGCAGCAGACGCAACAGTCGTCGAAGAATGCGCCCGCAGCGTCGACGTCCAATGGAAATGCGGCACCAGGAAGGAGACTGTCGCCGGACGAGGCGCTCTGCACACTGGCCGCGCCGTTTCTCAGAGGCGGAACTGCCGGCTTCCTCAAGGTTGCCCCACACACTTGCAGTATACGTAATATCCGTCAGGGCCATCATGTAACCACGTCTTCGGCTTCTCTTCCGGCCGCATCTGCGACAGGATCGCGTGAAGTTCGGATCGTCATCGCGTTGGTGGGGCGGTCTATTGGGTTGCGTGCTAGGTGGTGGCTGATTATGGACAGGGTTCGAATCCGACCAATGAAGAGAACAAACCCAGCTCGCCGAAGAATTCCATGAGAGAAAGAAAACTCTGAGGTCACGCGTTTTCGTCGAACGGGAGTCAGCATTCAAGTACACGTTCTTGATTTGGGGCGTTTTGACGTTTATCGAGACCGTCTAGCTATGCCCGCGTAGTACGGAAATGTTTGACCACGAAAGAGCGATAGGTTGGAAGAAGTCCGGTATTCCGCTTAAAACAGACAGTCACAAAGCGATTGCAGGCGTATGTGGAGCTGTGCCATGAGCTGGGTGCGGCCTGGCTCGAGAGACACGTTCCCGTCTTCGTGCGACATCTGCTCGATGTGGCGTCCAGGGCCGGAGCGTTGGCATACTCAAAGTGAGCACAGGGATGCGATGGAAAATGCATGCGACATGCAGCAACCTCGTGCAAGCGGACGAGTCGCGCTGGCTATGCTCGGCGCTGGCGGCGATCCTGCGCTCGACGCTCGGCGAACAGCTCGCCGAATCCGCACAGTTGGCCGCGTTTCGAGCGCTGGGCGCCGCGCTCGCGACGCACGCCTCGAACTGGAGTGCCGACTTCGGCGAGTCGTCCTCGGCGTCGTCCGCGGACGGCGCAGAACTGGTCGGACTCGGGGGTGCCGACGTGCACGCGAGCGCAGCTGTCATCCAACTCGCACTCCTCGAGGTCTGATCGCTCTTGTTGCAACGACGATGAATCAATGCGGAAACGAAAAGATGTCGGCGCTGCTCGATCAAGTTGGCTGGAACGCGGCGGCCGCCTCGGCGGACGACGAATTCGTCGAGTTCGTACTGCAACGGATCGGCGCCGCGCACCCGCTGCCGTCGGCTCGACTCAGCGCCGCCTGGCTGTTGCGTCGCATCGGACGAGCGGCGCCGACACAGCTCGCGGCACTCGTCGAACGACCGCTTCGAGCGATCGCCGAAGACTCGCGCGCGCCGCTCGCAGCGCTAGCCGGAAACAGCGCCGCGTTGGCCGCCCTGCTCGCCGAGGCCGCGACGTCACCACTCGGGCTGGCACATCACAAGCCCCAGCAGGTGCTGTCGCTGGCCGAACAGCTCCTCCGCTCCTCGTCGGAGGTGCCCCGACTGGCGGGCGCTCGATCCGCGGCCGGATGGCTTCTCATCACGGCGCTGTCCCGGTTCCCGCACACCGTCAAGACGGCGCGCGGTCGACTGGCCGTCCTGTGGCGATCGGCGTTCCCGCGATCGGCGAACGAGGCGGACGCCGAGGTGAAGCAGCGCGGAGACCGAGCGTCCTGGTGGTGCGTGCTCACCGCACGAGCGGGCGCGCTCGGCGCCATGGACGCGTTCGCACAGACCTGCCCGGACGTGTTGGCCGCCGAACGGGACGTACTCGAGTCGATGGTGCTGCCGATCGAAGCGACTCTCGCCACACTCGCAAAGTGGGCTAGTCGATCCGCTGTTTTTTGTGGGGGGAAAACCACATGATCGAGTGCAGGACGGGCACGCTGCTGAAAGAGTACGGCGCTCAGCTCCGACCCGCGGTCGCCCTTCTTCGAGTTCGATGCTACGCGCTGTGCGCCCGTCTTCCGCCCAAACTGCTCGAGTCGGGCACGGCTGGAACGGGTCCAGTCTCTGGGACGAGCTGCGTCTCGGTTCTGCTCAGAGAGCTGGTCGCCGATCTCACGCTCTCCGACTCGCCCGCCACGGCCACGTTCTGCACACAGGTTCGAATGCGATCGGTTCGTTCGGACAAACCCCGCTCCCTCCGTTCAGGCCGAGCGATTCGTCTGGCCCGCTGCGGTACAGTGTCTTCTACGAGCCGGAGCCGCATATCCGCCGCCGGAAAAGGACGCCCCCCTGAGGACGGTGCTCAGCACGACGAACGCACCTCCACAGCTCGGACCCGACGCACTCGCCATCTTGAGGTCGGCTCTCTAGAATTTCGTGCGAGGAACGACACAATCCAGAAGTGACTCGGACGTCGGCTGGTGGCCGTCTTCACCGCCTCCAGCGGCGGCAGCCGTCGACGCGGCCGTCGACACGTTTGCACGACTGTTCGCGCGCATCTCGACCAGACATCGGCTGCAGGTTGGTTGACTGACTCGTTGGCGGCGGCGGCGGTGTATCGTGCAACGTCATGTTCAGGTGGTCCAGCACTTTGGCGAGTGCGTGAAGAGCGCGGCCGCGCAGCCGGCACGACAGCATGCCGTAGGGGACTGCTCTTTTCCCCTGCACGTTGAAAGCGATTGCGCAGATCTACGTGAACGTGCTGTGCGCCTTGAACGGAGCGCTTCAATCTCCGCGCGGACGAGGAGCGTCGACCAGTTCCGGCAGCGGCAAGTCCGAGTCGTCGGACGCACTTCGGCAGGCCATCGTCTCGCTGGCGGCGGGCGCACTCTCGTCGACCGGCTCCACAGTGCTTCGATGTCTGGCCGCCGAGACGCTCGGTCGCCTGGCGCAGGCCGCCACCGACCCGCCATTCGTGGCCGCGCTCGCGCAGTGGTGCTTCGACAAGGTCAAGACGCCCACTCCGAGGGACGGACTCGCACTGACGCTGGGCGCACTCCATCGACACGTCGGCAGTCTGGGTAATCTCTGGCGGTTGACGACAGAGCGGACGAGGAGGGGGAATGCGTTCAGGGAGCGGCCAGCACCTGCACACCGCCGTCTCGATACTTCTGGCGGTGGCGCAGCAGCACGACACGCAGCTCCTTCGCTCGTCCGCCTCGTCCGGAGCGCTGACCGCGTCGGGCGAGAAGGACAAGTCCGCCGCGTCGTCGTCGTCGTCGTCGGTCGCTCCGCCCTCGACGTCTCCGTCCGCTACGACGGCCGCCGTCCTCGCGCTGGCCGGCATCGCCGAGTCGGGTGCGGCCAGCGTTCGCGGCTACGTGGAGCCGCTCCTCTCGCTCTGCATCCGTCTCCTGCTCGTCGGCACGGCGAGCACGTCGAAACGACTGGCCGTGGCGGTGGGACGACTCGTCCAGTCGCTGATCTCCGTCGTCGGACCCGATCTTGGCGTGGACGCGGGACTCGAGTCGTTGCGCGCGTCTTTCAACGTCGCCAGCGCACTTCTGCTCGGAGCAACGAACTGGCCGGAGGCCAGAGCAGAGGGCGTGGTCGGCCTGCAACAGTTGCACCTCTTCGCGTCTCGTCATGTCCAGCTCGAACAGCTCGTCCAGCAACTGGCGCCGTGAGTCGATTCTCGAGCGACTTGAGTGGGAGAGAGGGAAGCTTCAGGCTACTTCTGAGCGACCAGCACGTTCTCCGCTCGGCCGTCGCATGCTGTCTCCGTCAGTTGATGGCACGCGAGGCGAGAGCGGTGCGCACGCACTCCGAAACCCTCGTGCCGGTCGGAATGGTCGAGCGACGACGGGCCGCTGCGCTCGCATCCGAGCCACTGCACTCGCTGCCCGACTCGGCACTCGAGGGCGCACTTCTCCTCGCGCTCGACCGACACCACGACTCGGCGACGAAGAACCATCTCCAGGAGTGTCTGCTCTCGCTCGTCACGGCCACCGGCGCCGACCGACTGGGCCACTGGCTGCAGCTGGCCAAGGAGCTGCTCGCGGCGGCCGCATCCGAGCCGGGCAGCCAGCGACGACCGAACCAGGACGAGGAGGACGAGTTGGAGGAGGACGACGAGGACGAGAGTCTCGGCGGACGAGCCGGACGCGCTCAGAGCAGGGGCGCGAAGCAGAAGCCGGGCGCAGCCGGCTCGGACGAGGCGGGCGGACTGCCGGGCGGATGTCGGCCACTGCTGGCGGCGCGCTGGCAGACTCGGGTCTTTGCCGTCCAGCTCGTCGAGCGACTCATGGCGTCGTGTGCGGAACGCGCGCACACCGATCTGGCGCTCGCGAAGCAGCTGCAGCAGGCCAACCCCGCCGTCGACTTCCTCGTCCTTCATCTGGCCGACCTCGTTCGAATGTCCTTCATGGCGGCGACGGCGCACAACACGAACCTGAGACTGGCAGGGCTTCGCTGTCTACAGGCACGTCGCCACAGTCGCCGTCCGAAACAAAAGGAGACATCCTTGCAGGACGTGATCGCGCGATTCGCCTCGGTCCGCGAGCCCGAATTCCCCGGCCACGTGGTGCTCGAGCAGTTCCAGGCCCAAGTGTCGGCGGCGCTCCGACCGGCGTTCGAAGCCGACTCGCCTGCGCCCGTCATGGCGGCGGCCTGTGACGTCTGTTCGACCTGGATCGGATCCCGGGTGGCGAGACACCACGAAGACCTCAGAAGGGTGCACAATGTAAGAGGAGAGGGAGAGATGTTGCTGTGGCCGCTGCTGTTGCTGCACCATGACACTTTAGCTGCTCGTGACGGCACTGTCAAGACTTCCGATCGGCCGACAGCGTACCTCCTCGGACGTGGCGCCACCGCCGCCGCCGCCGCTACAGCACAACGAATCGCAGGAGACGCTCGAACAGCTCGCCATCCTCAAGGCCTGGGCCGAGGTGTTCGTCGTCGCGCATCAACAACACGAGGAACTGGGCACGACCGCTGCGGCGACGACGACGAGAACTGGTGGGTGGAGAAAGCGCAATTATTTATTATTATCTCATGTATTAACAGCGATGGTGGCAATGGATGTAGGCGGCGATCTAGTGTTCGGAAGGCGAGCGAAAGAGGCTGTTGACCTTGCTGCGTGTGTAAAGCGCGATTGAAAGGGGACAGGGAGGCAGTTGTAGTCGACGTCATCGTTGGCAGAGATGTGGTGGGAACGACGGGAGGAAGGGAAGAAAGTCTTATTCGAGAAGGAGATTGTGGTTGACACGCGACTTTCGCGGCGACCCGGATGGACTCCTAACTGGAATGGGCGCAACGGCAGTGCTGGCGGGGGCGGCAGAAAGAGGCGGGGGCTGCGCAAGGCAAGAAGGAACCCGACTGAGACGGTCCAACAGACGGCAGGCGTGCTCGACGGACAGCTTGCCCAGTGTGACCAGACCGGCCGTGTGATGAATCGCGAAGCGAGTGCGCTCGTCCCGAAACAGCTCGTCCGACTTGGCCTCGACGAACTCGTCCTAGAAGGAGTGCTTTGTGGAGGGACATGCGAAAGAGGACTTACGAAGATGCGCAGACGCGAGTCCTTCGACAGCAGTCGGTGCACGTTCGTCTCGGCGTAGCGATTCCACTCGACCACGTAGCTCTTCTCCAGTCGAGACATGTCCAGGAAGTCGGAGACGCGCTGACAATCGGTTCGAAAGAGGCCAAGATGATAGGCGCGCTACCCTTTGCATGCACTCGTCGCGGATGCCGGCCGTCTCGACGGCTCGCCACGAGTGGAAGGCATGGTCCCGCAGATAGGTGGGCACGGCGCCCGACAGGTAGCGGTAGTGTGGACGGAAACCGCAATCCGAGCGCTGCACGATCTGCGCTCGTTGACGGGCGCCGCCGTCTCCAGCGGTGGCGCCCTTCTTCGACTTGATCGAAGACGACGCTAGTTTCGGCTGGGCAGGAGTGGGCGTCGATGCGTGCGAACCAGCGTCGGAAAGGGGGACGGCGGCAGAGGCACGAAGAAGTCGACATCGATTCCGATGAAAGAAGAACGGCTGGTATTTGGTGGTGACGGACGGCTGCTGCTGCTGGTCGTCTGCCTGCGCGCTCACCGATACGAGCGTCGTCTTAATTGGGAATGATGATGAGCATGTGGCGGCAGTGCGCGGGGCGAATACCGTCTGTCGTTGCTCCCAGTCAAAGCGCAGCCGGGGAAAGGCGACCGACATCCAGGCGGCGAGCGCAGTGATCGTGACAAAGTGTCGTCCCGACAGCGGACACACGGCTCCGAGCGCGGCGCCCAGCTCAACCGCCTCCGACTCGTCCACGCTCTGGGAGAAGAGATTGTTGCGAACTAGGAGGGGAGAGGGCAGGAATCGAGAGCGAACCTTGCCGGCACTCTCCGCATCCTCGGTATCCTCCTCCTCGGCGCTGTTCTCCTTCCGCGAACTGCCCGTGCTGCCGACCTCGTGTCGCCGACACATCGCGTCGTCTCCCTCTTCCTCTTGCGATGAGACGAACCGAAGACGGCCGTATGATCGGGAACGAGTGGTCAGAGCGGAGAACGAGTTCTCGTCCTCGTCGTCGTCGCCACCGCCGTCGATCGTGTACTCGTCCGAAACGGAAATCACGAGCATCGGAGACGGCTCGTGAGCCAACGACGACGATCGACGCTGGAGGTGTTGGTGCAGGGCGGAGAGGACGGACGGATCCGAGATGTCCGACGTGCTGTCACTAAAGGCTTGGCCGTGAATGATAGGAGGGGTGAAATGGTTGGTTACATGAGCTTTACGCTGGTTCGGCTCTTCTCCAGTCGAATCTGTAGCGAGTTGTCCTTGCCACGCTGAGCCAGCAGCTTCAGGCCGCAGAGGTGGCGCTGTGATGATCAAGAGATTCACAGCGAAGAATGCTGGTTTCGAACCACTTTGGCGCGTGACTTCTTCGGAGAGCCCCCGGACGTTCGCACACCTCGGGCCACGAAGCTGGACAGGTCGGGCGCGACGGGCATCTCCGCCGAAAAGACGAGATAGATCGAGTCGACACTTGCGCCGTCCATTCGGCTAATGTCCATCTCCAGCTGAACGGGCTGTGTCTTTGAGCCGGACGAGCAGTGCTGCAGGGGAAGGACATGGCGGCCGAGTGGGATCTGTGAGTGAGGTCGCTTACGGACGAGAGCACCACTGTACGCACCATTTGGAGAAGACCGGACGCGGAGAAAGAGCAGATGCTGGTCGAGACGACGATCGTCTTGACAGAGGACAGGGACGAGGAGAGCGGGTTGACGACGCAGTACTCGTCCACGGAGACGAGTCGATGCGACGTGGACGGCGCACTGCTGGCTCCGGCGCGTATCAGTCGCTGCTTCAGCTTGAAGACGGCCGAGTCGACGGAGCGCCGATCCGAGATCGTGGATCGGTCGCGGTCCGCCGAGACGATGCCCAACTCTCTCTCCCAGGCGTCGAACAGGGACGAGTCGTGGCCGGTCTGCGGACGCTGTGGAACCTATCGATTGGCGGTGTTCAACCTCGGACGTGTGATCTCTGGGGTCTTGCCTTGTTGCGGAAAAGGAAAGGCAGTTGTATGCGGTCCCGTCTCGAGTAACTCTCCCAGACGTCGGCCGGCGATGGTGCCACCACTTCCGGCGGCGCTGCCTGTTTTTTGGCAGCAACCTTCGACGGCGACGACGATATGGAGCGCCGGGGTCGTTTCCTATGCAGTAGCTCTTGCTGCTCATCCTCAGCCTCGGACGTCAGCAACTGAAGTGAGGGGGGTGGTGGCGGCAGTGGTGGAACGGCGGCTCGTCTCTTGTGCGGCAGTGACGACGACGACGACGATGACGACAACACCTTCACCGGAGACGACGACGTGGACCGAGGTCGTAGAACCCGTGAGGATGGTGAGCACGGCGGACTCACCATCTGAAACTGCGAGTAACAAATCGTATAGTGAGCAGCGGGCTGATAGATACGAACAGGCTGGCGAGCAGCGAGAACGCAGACACGAGCGAGCGCGTTGCTGAGTAGTGCACACACACACACACCCGCTCACACACACTCACACACGGCCGACGCGGACATTCATTGATCGAAACGTGCAGAGAGACGGACGGGGGGCTGAGGCTGAAGAGAGGAGGAGGGAGTGTTCCGTCTGTCGACGTGGGAACAGCCTCCATCCATCCTGCTGCGTGGAAGAAAAGGGACGCATTCTGAGAAGAGGAAGACGAAGAAGATGCTACGCCATGCAGCTGTCGCACACATTTGCGGGCTCCGAAATGGAGATGAGAAGGGGGAGGAGGGAGGGGCTAGGAAGGAGAAGAGCCTACATCAGTTTGAGAGACGTCGAGGAAGAAACCCGTAACGGGGCTGAAGTGAAGCGAAATTGGAGCAAAGAAGGGGGAGGAATGGGGATGCGATGCGAAAGAGAGGCAAGATAAGTGGGTTGGGTTCGAGGAGGAGGGGGAGGTGTGCGCGCCAATTACCTTCAAGAGTAAACCACAGACGGAGGAGGGGGGAGGATCGTTTGCAGGCGACGACTACGAGGATGGCACGGGTAACGGCGCCACCGCCACGTTCACGGGAGCGGGGGGCGGCAACGAGGAGGCATCTCTGCTGGAGCTGGTCGAACCCGAGCTGTCGTCGCTCGTGGGATGCTGGATCGCGGCGCTCCGAGACGCCGCTCGACTGCTGGTCATGGGCGCGGGACGACGGAAGCACCAGCTCGCCGTTACGTCGAACCACCACCACCACCACCACCAACAGCAGCAGCTCGAGAGCGACGATCAGATGCTGAGCTACACGAACGGCCCCAAGGACGGGACCTTCTTTAGGGCGGCCACGGCGAGCGCCGTTCGAACGCACTACCAGTATGTTGGACTGTTGAATTCTCCCGCACTCTGGCATGCGCCACAGGGCCAGCTGGCCGGCACTCCTTCTCGCGGCGGCCACCTGGCTTCGACGCGCCGACTTCGAGTTGCCCGAGAGGACCGCGGCGGCGCTCGATCCGACGACAGCGCAACAGCAGCAGGACTCGGGCATGTGGTCGTCTGGGACGGAGGAGAGCGTTCTCGCAAGCAACACGGAGCCCGCGCGGCAGGCGCGCGTCCGTCTCATAGTCGGGCTCGCCGTCGACGCGCTCGCGTCGAATCGCATCGAACACGACGGCACCGTGCAGAAGTGCGTGCTCGCCATCCGACAGATCCTCGGCTGCCCGTGGAGTCGAGCCGAACTGGTGGCCGACGAGGGAGGCGTCGTGGCCAAGGAGTTGTTGGCCGTCCTGCACAGGTTTGTCGTCGTCGTCGTCATCATTCGACGATGCGGCGAACGACGAGACGGTGGGTTTGCAGGCAAGTGCTGCTGCGCGACTCGCTCGAGACGCAGCAGATGTGCGCCCAGTGTGCGCACGACGTCCTGCGCGCGCTGATCGAGAGAAGGCGGCGAACGGAGGAGGACATGGAGGAAGTGGAGCTGACGGCGGAAGAGGAGGGCGGCGACGTGTGGAGATCGGCGCTCGAGTTTGCGCTCTCGCTGCTCGTGCGACACATGCCCCAGCTTCGCGACTGGAGCGGGGCCCGGTGGAGAAGCGCCGAGATGCAGCAGCAGCAGCAGCACTCGACGCCGCAACAACACCACCACGTCCGACGACTGTCCAGACTCGGAGCGGACGTGCAGCGACTCGTGCAACTGGGCGTCGTGATGCTCGTCCAGGTGGGCGAGCTGATCCCTCGCGAGCAGCAGAAGATCGACGTGCTGCCCGTGCAACTGCAACTCCTGATGGCCGTCTTCCGCGAGGCCGCCCTCTCCGAGCCGGCGTCCACGCAGCAGCAGCAAGCGAGCGTGGTGGCGCCCGTCGCTGCGGCAACCATCCAGGTGTGAAAGGACGACATCGTTTCTGGTCGCATGACAAGAGACTCGATGCTAGGCGCTCCGACAGCTCGTGACCTCGTCCTCGGTTTCATCGCCGACGGCCGATCAGGACTCGAAGCGACTGAACAGATGGCTGGAGGTCTGGCGCAGCGCCCTGCACATGCTTACGAGCATGCCGGATGGTACGACTCGTTGTTTTTGGTGCACACGCACAATGCTCGACGTGCAGAGTCTGTGGACGCGTCCACGGCGCTCGTGGCGGCGACGGCGATCGCGGGCGCGTCGCCGGTCCCACAACTTCTGATCGGTCACTCGGCGCTGTTCGCGCGCTACGCACGTCTCGTCGGCATCAATCTCGAGTCGCACATTCATCTGGTAGCCGTGGTTGCTGGTAGACGGGGAGCAAGACAAGCCTGCAGGTTCGACTACGAGCGGTGTCGGCGCTCGTGGCACTCGCGACCAGGGGAGTGCCGTTGGCGCCAGCCGTCGGACGACAGATGGGTGCGCAGATCGCCGCGCTCCTGAAACCGCTCCTCCAAGCCGGAACGAATGGTGCGATCATGATGAGAGAGAGAGAGAGGGATGTGGGTGTAAATGCGAGCAATGTGCAGAAGAGGACGCCGCCCTGATCGAGGAGTGCGTCAAGTTCTTCGAAGCATTACTCAGTGCCATCGTCGTTCCCAAAAATGGTGATACCCCAAGAGACTGCTGCCGCTTCTTTCATACCCAGAGACGTGTGCAGAACTCTCGTTGCTCTGCGTTCTGGTCCAAGTGCTGGGATCTCGTCTTCTGCCGCCGTCGTCGTCGTCGTCGTCCGACGGCGGCGACGACGACTCAATCACCGCAGCAGCAACGCCGTCGGCTCGACGACTGCACCGATTCGCGTTGACTCGTCTCCATCAACTGGGCCCCGCGCATCGGGACGCCTTCACTACGGTATCTCACTGCACGTGTCTCGCGTTCTCATCGCTCACGCTGCTGCGCACAGGTCCTGGCCGCGCTACCGGATCTGAAGCTGCGACTGGCGGCCGCCGTCCAGGCCGAGGCTACACGAGCCGCAGCGCTCGCGTCGGCCGCCGATTCGCGCCGAGCCGCCGCCGAAGCGCGACGCGCCGCACAGGCCGCCGCGGCGTCGGCACAACCCGCCATCAAGCTCAAGACTTTCGGGCAACTATAGTTCTGTGCCACGCTGCTTCCTGTTTTCCCTTCCCTCCGTTGTTGTTGCCATCAACCACACACACTGAGACGACGATGATGATGATTATGATGATTGGTCGCTTGCACCAACACTACTACAACAACCAAAGAGAGCGAGCGAGTGGGAGAAGATGTGAGGCGTGCAATTGCTGTCTCGCTGCTGCTGCTACTACTACTATTATTATTTATTTTCCACACACGCCCCTTATCGCACTCACTTAGACAGAGAGGGACACACACGGTCGGTTCGATGGCTCTTCCCCTGAATCCTCGTCCCATTGACAAGCCGCTCCGTTGATCGCCATCGCTGGGCGTCGGTTGATGTAATAAAGTTGGGGAGAACGCCAGCACTCGACGAAGCGGAGCAACTGATGATGAGACCACTGGCATGTCGCAAGTCATCTGGCACACATGGCTAGGGGGACGCGGATTTATCGCTCACTCAATTGTTCTTGCCTCTTCTGGCTGCTGCTCTGTGACAATATCGCCACCGCGGGGGGCGCGTATCTGTATGGGGGAAGAACCTGTGTCCGTCTGTGTATCACGCAGGCACGACAAGACTCGATGGACTGGAGATGTGCATGTGGGGGGAATGATCCGACGGGCAAGGAACGCGGAAACGAGGTCAGAGGAACTGGGTGCTGTTTCCGTTCCAGTTGCCCGCTCGCTCGTGTCGGTCGACGGCACTCTCGAGTTCGGACGCACTCGCGCCCTGGATACGCGCCACCTCACGGCCGTCCTTCACCAGAACGAACGTGGGCATCGCTCGGACACCGTAGGCGGACGACACATCTGCAACGACGCGCCGATTCATCTCGCACGACGCGTCGAGTACCTGATGCGTGATCGACATTAACCTTGACGAAGGTGGAGTTGGGATGACGGGACGCAAGCAGCTCGAAAAAGGGTGCGATCGCCTTGCAAGGGCCACACCTGTCAAGGTGACTATTCGACCGCCAGCAATAGATCTCATACCAGTCGGCATAGAAGTCGATGACGACCAGTCGGCCGGGCGCCAGCTTAGACTGTAGGGATTTCAGGGCTGTCATCGAGGAGATAGAGTGGATCGCACTGGGTCCGCCGCCACCGGACCCTCCCTGTATCGTTGCAATGCACTCGAACAGGAATCACAGCCACAAACATGGAGAGTGGCGACAC
Source organism: Bunonema sp. RGD898 (assembly GCA_014805405.1). Classification (NCBI taxonomy): domain Eukaryota; kingdom Metazoa; phylum Nematoda; class Chromadorea; order Rhabditida; family Bunonematidae; genus Bunonema; species Bunonema sp. RGD898. Next base: position 11,286 of record JACMII010000178.1, on the reverse strand, counting down.
CGCGACGACGAACTTGTTGACCCGATGCGGACGGCTGCTGCTGCTGCTGGAAATTGTTGTCGGCGGGACGGGATGCGGACGGAGGGCTGTTGTTGGAGTCGGGTGGCAGAGCGGCGACAGAGCCAAAGAGCGAGCCGAAGAAGGCGTAGAGCACGTTGAGTGGAGTTGCGAGGAAACCCAGGACCCATGCCACCAGTCCGCCCGACGATGGAGATGGCGGAACGTGGCTAGATGTTGCTGTGACTGTGGCGGAGCGCCCCGAGACGTTGTGCGACCCGTCGCTCTAATACTGCAGAAGGTCTATGTGGGATTGGGAGGCAAGGCACCAGTCCGGTTGCGGGAAGAATGAGCAGAGCGGCCGACGGCGTCAGAGCCAAGTCGGCCAGCGTCTTTTGCGTCTCCTCCTCCTCGGAGAAGACCTTGCGCGGATGCGGAGTCACGATAATGGTCGAGTCGCGAGAGGCCGCCTCCGAGACGCCGTCCTGAAGGATGAACGTCTCTCGTATTCAGCCGACACCGCTCACCGCGACGAGCCGTTTGCGCAATTCGCCGAGATTGTCGGTCGCCGCGAGCGTGTAGACGTGCGCCTTGCCGGAGAGCAGTCGCGCCTGGATGCGAGCCGTGTCCGACTGCACGGTCGGCGCTTTCGGCGGCGCGGGCGCAGACACGACGGCGGCGGCCGCCGCCGGTTGCGCACCGGACTGACGAGCGAATCGAGCCGCACGCTCCTCCTTGTCGATCTGCAGCTGTCGACGGAGTCGTTCGCGAGCCTCCTCCGTCGCAATCTTCTCACGACGTCGTTCCTCGGCCGCCTCCCGAATGGCGGCCTCTTCGCGTTCTCGCTTCAGTTCGGCCAGCTGCTTGCCGTCGCGGACACGGTTCGCCTCGCGTTCCTGCACATCACCGCCGATTGCGAGACACTAGAAGCGTAAACTGACCCGTTCCTCTTTTGCCTTCTCCTCGTCCTTCTTGGCCACGCGCTCGGCGATCAGCTGCCGTGTCTTCTTTTCGCGTTCCTCCCACGACTCGGTCGAAGCCGGTGTTTCAGCCGAAACAGTGGCTGCGGCGTCGGAGGTGGCCGCCGAGCCGGAAAACTTGAGAAAGCCGGCCTCAATGCGCGCCATGAACGAGTCCTCGGTGAGAGATTGCTCGAAAGTGATCGTGTCCAATGGACGGCCCGTATTGTCGATGAGGAAGAGCGACGGAACGATCGGCGACGGGTCTGGAACGAGCAGTATTGCGCGACTGGCAAAGCCTCCACGATCACTTACAGATCTGGGTGAAATGAGACGCGGCCTCTGAGCCCGCCTCCAAACGCACGGCCACGAATGCAGACTTGGTGAAGATCGAGTCGGGCAGAGCCTCCCACATTGCGTTCATGATCTCGCCGTTGTCCGAACCCTGCACAGCTGACGATTGCGATCCGTATCACAGATCAAAACTCACATCCGTCAGAAAGACGACAAGCAGAGCGGAATTCTTGCGCGAAACCTGAATGGCGGTTGCGACGCCACCTCCAAACCAGCGCGTCATCTCGAGATGAGCTGAAAACTGGGCGAAACTCGAACGATGATGACAGAGGAAGAAGACCACGTCGGCGAGAGAGTGAAACGACCGCAGGCGTTCCGTGAAATACACGCCCTACGAACGGCTCACGTCCTTCGCGGCAACGACAAACCGCCTTGCTCATTTGACCGTTTCATTGACTGATTTTGAAAACGTCCGCGTTACAGTGCTTCCAAGATGTCGCCTACGAAACGCCGTAAATCGTCGTACGTTGCAAAGAATGCCAGACCCGCGTCGCGCTCCTCGCTGTCGACCGATCTCGATCATGAGCAGGAGAATCAGTTCGGCACCATCAACTTGGCCGACTTTGACGGCACGTTGTTATTTTCGACGTATGGCTACGGTCGTTTGTAGATGCCGATGCGGCCGAACTGGGCGCTCGTCGTCGACGCGAACAGCCTTGGTACGTGCGCGAAGCCGAGGAGGATCGAGCCAGGTACTACAGTTGTCCGTAACTACGTTATCACATGCAGAATGTCCATGGGCCGTCCACAGCGTCGTTCCTCAATCATTGGATCTCTCGCGAAGGGTGCGACCAAGGTGTTTTCCAGGATGCGCTCGTCCAGTCGACTCGAGGTTTTTGTTGATGTTCGTTTCGCCCTTCCTAGAGGACGACGTTTAGACTTCTACCATCCAGCCATCCCCGTCTTTTCGTCATACGCTGGCTCCAATGGATGCGAGCATGCTGGTTGACACCCTTCAGCCTTCCGACGTCTCCAGCGATTTGGTTCGGTTTATGTCTTTCGTAGAGTTCGCGAATAAACTCCAGAGCACCGATGGCATGTTTCTGGCTCGAGCCGAAAAGAATGCACGCATCGGACGAGTTCTGCAGGGATCGGTACGCGTTCGCATCATCAATCTCAGTTGTTTGTGTGATTCAGTCAAAGTCCGGCCACTTTCTCGACACGATGATGGATCGCCCGTCCCCGAAATCGGTGGTCTCGATGCCGTGCGCACCCATCGCCGAGGTGGATGACGTGGAACTGCACGATGAGCAGAAGACGCCGACCGAAGAGGACCCCCGATTTGGTAGCACTGTCATTCCGACCACGCCGAACACCAGTCGTCCGCCGTCCGGACAGAGCGACCGTCCGAGTTTGGTGCGTCGTGCAGCCTCCTGCTTCACGTCGATGCACTTGCCGTCGCCGAGTCGACGCAAAAGCCTCCGTCTCAGGTCTGTGAATGTTGAGAATTCGCTGACACAAGCAACGACTTGAGAGAGAAGAAGGCGGCCGAACAGGCGGAAGCTGCTAATCCAGTCGAGGAGAACAGCCAAGTGACGCCGACCAACTCGACGACCTTGTTCGCCAACTCGTCCGTATTCAGCACGTCTCGGCGTCCAAAGACCGCTGCAGCGACCTCGTCGAGCAAGCTGCACGACTTGATCGGCACGGCTTTTCGCCGAATCACGTCGAGCGCCCAGACCGGCACAATGGAAAGACGATCCTCGTTGGCGTCGTACGCGGCCACGCCGGCGGGCACGCATTCGTCCACCATGAGCCGCATGATCAGTTCCAGAAACAATCGCACATGTAACTGTCTTCGTGTCCTTTTCCCCATGACGTGCGTGTGATCTTTCAGTGGACACGTCGTTCGCCGGCACCTCGTCTGCTAGACTGCCGCGCCCGATCGGTCAAGAGGTCAAGAAATGTGAGCCGATGTCAGGCAGATTCCGTGGAGGATGCGTCGTTTGCAGTGCATGCCGCCGTCAAGGAACGTGCCCTGGCGTCACCGGCCATCCTTATGGACGACATCTTGCTCTCCAGTCAGGCGCCGATCGCCCTTCCAGTCGACCTCGTGATGGTGGATCTCGATGTGGATGGCCAGCCATTCTCGAAGACTGCGCACTGGCTGCTCAGCCGACTCGGTCGATCGGCGACGTCCGAGCTGCGGAGCGCGCTCGAACTGAACCCCACGACGGCAGTCGGCCGCATCGAGCTGGCCAGCACTTCACCACTCAGCAAGATCGCCAAGACCCTCGTCTGGGTTGTGCCGCAACGGACGACCAACGGCAGCGTGCAAGACCGGCCGTACTGGATCACGAAGTCCGCGCCGCTCATGGCATTCTCCGACGACGGACATCGCATACGCACGACCATTGGCGAGACGCTCCGAGTGCTGATTGGAAAGCCGGCACACGGCAATGCGGGGACCAAGGCCACGACGCCTAGTGCGCCGACAGCGGGCACGGCCTCACAGGACAGGGCGATCGACATGAAGAGACTGGTATTCTCCGTGGGTTGTGACGAACTATAGTGCGGGCTCTAGCTGCTGCCCTTCCCGACGCTGACGGACGATCAGCGCGCGCGGGCAGAGAGTGCGTCAACGAGCGAATACCAGCTGGTGCCGTTCTCCAACGATCAGCTGGCCCGGTTCTACGCGCAGGCCGTGGCGATCTCGCTCTCCAACTGGATTCGCAACCGATCCGAACTCGCCATCGAGATTGTGTTTGCGGCACGTAGTCCCGACGAGCTACAACTGATCGAGGCCGAGCGCAAACGATTCGTCGCTCCACCCGACGCCGGCACGAAGTAGGACGACAATAGGTAGATGCGGGATGGGCAATGGACGGACACACTATGGAAATGATTGCTGGCTGACGAACCTGACACGCATACACACCCACCGCCGAGACGGCCTTTCTTGATGTTTTGAGACATACACACACACACGAGCACATGCACACGCAGACATTCACATCGCAACCGCGTCCGTCCGGCCTGCAACAACCGTCCGTTCTACAACGACGGATGAAAGACGAGTGCGAACGACCGACCGACCGATCGATTGATCCGGGGGTGCGTGAGAAGGGAAACGAGAAGAGTGGGGGCGGAAGGAGGAGCAGGGACAGCAAACACGGTTGAGTAAGAGGTGCGTTGGGACAACAGACCGGGCGTAGTTGAAATTCCTCTTCTCCTTCCCCTCTGTCTTGAACGTGAGACCGGTAGAGAGAGAGAGAGTAGGAGCGGGGTGGGGTAATATCGATTGATTGATGCATCTTGGGTGGGGCTGGAGTAGCAGTCGCAGCAGCACCCGCAAACAGCACAAGTCATCAGCCGACTGTGTGACGACCTTTCCTCGTCGTCGTCGTCTTCGTCTTCTTCTTTCCGCCTCCTCCCCCACTCCCACTTTCCATCTGTGATCGAGTGTGGTGCCGCACGACGACCCCATTTGGCGAGAGAGGGAGCGACAAGAAAGACGTGTACAGTTTTAGACAACAAAATGTGGACGACGACTCGACTATCGATCGCTGCCATCGTTCTGCTGTCGGGATTGGAGATTGTCCGATCGGTGGAGGTCTGTCCGCGGCCGGCAGATTCGCCGAGCTTTCCGCGACTCGAATGTGGGGTGGCGTGCTGTCCGAGCTTCGAAGGAGGAAGACAGGTTGGGGGCGGAAAGCCCGTGATAAAACACGTCGCCGGTTGAGGGCTACTACTGTTGCGGCCTGGAAGAGCACACCCGACTTGTGGCCGACGACGGTGAAGCCGAAGCGAGACGGCAGCGAGCGGGCGCCGCCGGCACCACGCGAGCCGAGCGATTCGTGCACGAATACCAGATGAACAACCTGAAGATCGACTACACGCTGTTCGTCATCGGACTCATCGTCTCGATCGTGCTCTCCATTCTCTTCTCGTTCATCTGCTGTCTGCTCTGCAACGGATGCTGGCTGCACCGCAGGAGGAACCCGCACATGTAACCGCGATCGATCGGTGGTCGAATTGACGAAATCGCATCTAGGTACGAGAGCGTTCGTCACCAGGAGGAATCGGGCTGGTATCCCATCTGCTGTGAGTAATCGTCACATGCGCTCTTTCGCAATTACGCGTGCGCGCGCGCGACCACACCCATCACACGTTCCAGGCGGTTTCGGCTTCCCGCTCGGTACGGTCGTCCTCTCGTCGCATCCGCCACAGTTCCGAGACGACAACGACGTCTACAATGGGTCGTCCATGTCCTCGCTCCCCTCATCCAAACAGGTTGTTGTTGTTGTTGATGATTGCGCTGCCGGATGAGAGAATCGACGGAGTCCACTAGCGCGTCCGCTTCAACCCGGACGGCACGCCGCGCGGAGTGCTCAAGAACGGCAACGGCAACGGGCACGACTTCTAGAAAGCGCGCGACGTGGCACGAAGTCGTCAGCGGTGGCTCTTTACAGTGTGCGCAGCAGGGCAGCAGCAACACCCCATCAATCATCAATATCACTTGGACCCGCACCGGTGCTGGAAGAAGTGTGTGTGTGTGTGTGGAACTGGAGGAAGGAGCATGGGCAGTGTTGAGTGAGTGTCTTCTCAATAAAGAAGATGTGTTCCAATGGAGGGGGAGGAGTGAGATCGCAGCTGGACGCATAATAGTGCGTGCGTGTGGCGTGCACGTCATCATCGTCATCATGTGCCGACGAAAAACAACGACGACACATCAGCGGCACTGCTACCACCGCTTCTGCTGCTGGTCGAGTGCAGCAGTAGGGCCGGCAAAATGGTGGTGACGATGAGCAGGAGGATGGAGGAGGACCGGCGACCGGGCGACGCCAGGGACGGCTGTCCGTTGCAAAACTCCGCGTAGCACGTGCACACCTCCACCGTGCTGTCCTCCTCGGTGGCTGCGAGCTAAACACGTGCGAAGGGTTTGACGGGAATCGGCCAGGTGACCGACCTTCATGAGCTCTCGCCTCCTGTATTGCCGACATCCGTCCCTCTTCATCCATCGGTACCAGCTGACGATCGACTGGTTGAAGCCGTGCACCAGCACGTCGTTCATGCAGCCACGCACGTGCCCCGAGAATCGGCGCCCTAGCATTCGATCGATTGAGTCCCCCGTCCCCTGCGGTTGCTTAGACGCGCTTGTACCAACCGGAAATGGTAATGTCCTCGCGCATCGAGACGCAGATCGTCGGGCAGTAGATGACCGGCACGCGACGTTCGTTCACCTGCCATCGAGAATGATTTTTCAGTCATGCGAAGACGGCGGCGACGGCCTACGGGCTCGATGTCGCACTCGTCGGTGAAGTTGCGCGGCCGTCTGTAGACGTTGGACACCAGCGGCCAGACGGCCTCGTAGATCCGGGACGCGCACGAGAAGCACTGCACCGAGTCTGCAATCGTCGCTCGATTTGCTCTTCCCGCGCTCTCCGCTGTCAGATTCTAGCTCCTCGTCCCCCACTGTTTGTGCCCATGAAATGTGCCCGAACAACGACGGGACCCTGAATCTTGGTGGGCACAGGTCCCTCGAAGACGACGACGATCTGCTTCGAGAGTCGAGACGTCGTGAGTGCCGGCGCCCGGGTGCTTGTCGCCACCAATTGTTGTTGCTGCTGCTGCTGCTTTCTGGCCGTTTCGCTCGCCGTCACGGCAAAGATGGCAGTGGCGGCAGCAGCGGTGCCTCCTCGTCCACTATTCGTCGTGATGATCAGCTGTAGTAGCAGTAGTAGCGGCAGCGGCAGCATGGGATGTCTAGCCGCATGCCGGGCCAGCAGCGGCGGCAGTGTCTGATGCGCTGAGCTCACTCAGTCTTCTCTCGCCGGAATGGGCTACTGGACGGGCGAGGTGAGAGAGAGAAGGAGGTGGAGGAGGAGAGAGAAAGAGGGACGAGGGGCCGTCCATCAATCGTGACGCCCGGCGAGCAGAGGATCCCTCCCATCCGTGATTTGCGGAAGACCCGCACACCTGGTCTCTTACACACACACGCACGCACACGGAGGGGAGGATGGGAGAGGAGAAGGGGAGAGGGAGAGGAGAGGAAGAAGAAGCTGCTACAATGGAGAGGTCGTCATCTCCTTCCCCAAGTGTCTCAGCCGCACGGCTTCAGGGAGGAGAGACCGAGCAAGAGAGACGGCTTTGTTCTGTCTTCACTGCTTATAAATGGAGACAAGACAAGAGAGGGTGCTAGAGTGGGAAAGAAGAGGGGGGGGGGCGCCAACTCCCCCGGGGAAAGAAGAGGAAGGAAGAGGGTGTGGGGGAAGAGAGAGAAAGCTCAAATCACTTTGTCTCGAGCCGAAAGGAGTAGAAGGAGACAACAAGACGCGTCTCTCTCCCACTCCCACCACCCTCTTCCGTCTTTTCCCCTTCGCACCCACCCACCCCAGAAGAGAGGAGTCGTTCCCCAGAGAAGAGCTGGCATCCCCTTTGAATGGATAGCCTCCTCCTCCACCCCGGTTGCCAAGAGTTTCCCCGGCCAAAGACGGGGAGCGCAGGGGGCACTTTATGAGATCGCACACAACGTCTTATGATGCGACCCGGCGCATGCATCTCTCTCCGTATATGCAATGCGGTCGGATCGAGCGAGAGACAGAAAGAGAGAACTGGGAAGGCGAAGGCGCAGAAGAAGGATGGAGAAAGGAGAGGGAGGAGGAGGAGGAGGACAGAAGCCGCGCCCCCGCAAATGGACAGGAAATGAGGCGGCATTAGGGATGAGATAGGAACGAGGCGAAGAGGATAGGGTGGACCGCCGCAAAACCGCACAACCAGCAAGCCAGGTCACATGGGCGAGGGCGGTAGAGGAAGGATGAAAGCTATAGGGGCAAAAAGAAACCAGGTGAGAGTCCAATGCGTTCTCCAAGTGGCGGGCATCCCTGTGCTTGAGACTAAATCGAGGCCGGCAAGGAAATCGAGTTACGAAGAGACGGCGGACGGCAACTACCGCCAGAGACCAGGAACAAACGTCGTGATGCGGAACACGGGTTTCCCTTGCTTTCCATATGACCCGTGGATATGCGAGTGTTGTCCGGCCTGTACTAGCCATCCTCACGGCGAGATCGAAGAAGAATGACCCCGGAAGTTGAGTGAGTGTGAAAGAACAAAGAGAAGAAGTGAAACGAACAGGCAGAACAACTGACATGAGAACTGGTACTTCCCGCCGGCGTGCGGCTCCTGGCCGTTCGTCGCCGCCGCCGTCCTAGCGTACGCCGCGTATCCGTCGTTTCTGCTGCTGCCGCCGCCAACAACGACGTTGACCATGAAGAAGAGGTGTAGGAGGACGAGAAGTGCGCACGGGAGCGTCCTCTCGTGCCCGGCCATCCTCCGGCTTGCTCAGTCGATGGCCGTCCTGAGGGGGTGCAGCGACGACAGCATCTGTATCATCGCTAGTGCTTTGTCTGTCCCGTCCGACCGACCGAATCGGTGTGGGGGCGGGGAGGACGCGCGCGCGCGCGCGTGCAAGTTCGGTAATTGGACCAGCCAGTCGGGCTTTCGGTGAGAACGAACTCAATTAGGCCTAATGCACGTACCCACCACACACTAGGCCTCGAACCGACACACACAACACATGGGCGCGATGCAGCAGTTGGATGAGCGAGAGGAGCCAGTCCTGCCAGTGCCAATCGAGTCGCCGCCGCCGCCGCCGCCGCCGCCGCCGCCGCTTCTTCGGCTTCCTTTACTGCACACTCGCCGGCCGTCCACTCTCCACTCCATCCCTCGTCCATTCCGGGGAGACAGACTGAGGAGGGGGGAAGAGCGAGAGAAGAGACACAAATATTTAGACGACAAGCAGGAGCGGGGAAGAGAGAGAGACACTCTCGCTCGAGTCGAGTCGCCCGACAACAATTCCCCCACCACCCTCACTCTCCGCACTGCAACTGGGGGGTCTCGCTCGCCGCTCGCCGGAAAGGAAGGACGACGCGTCCAGAGAGGCGCACTCATTTGTTAGCGCCCTCTAGAAGAGAGTTGAAGAAAGGTCTCCTCCCTCGCGCGCGCGCTCTCCCCGGGGGCCAGATGCGCGTGCGCGCGCAGGAGAAGAGAAGCGGAGAAGAAGAGGAAGATTCAGTTGTGGGGAGGGGCCTGTCGCTGCCGCGCCAGCTAGCAGCCCATTCATGTCTCTCGGCAGGGGATAAATCCGTCGCCGAGGAGGGGAGAGGTTCCCACTGACAGAGACGAGCGGAGAAGAAGGCATGTCTTTCTGCAGAGAGACTAGCAGCTGAGAGGGAGTGCGAGAGACTAGCCAGAGCAGTAGCAGGAGCAGGCACCACTTTCACGGCTCGTTGAGGAGAAGGAGGTCGAAGAGAGACCAGGCCGGTCTTCCGGATCGGTGCCGGCGGGCGCGGCAAAACCAACAACCAGATCTGCCACTGCTCCCGCCTCCTTCTCCGCAAGGAAGGATAGAAAGATTGACTGACTGACATGAGCTGCAGGGATAAACGACAGACTGACTATACTGCATCCGGATGACGATAATGAGAGCGAGAGTGCCAACCGGCAGCCCGCATCTGGGTGGCATTTTAATGAGAGAGGGAGAGAGAGTGAGCGAAAGAGTGCCACTACCACACGATGATGACGAGCTCCAGGGAGGGGAAGAGGGAAATGAGTGGCGGCAGCAGCAGCACGACATTCGATCCGATCCGCATGTTGCAGGGGAAGAAAAGAAGGAGCAGGAGGAGTAGGAGGAGAGAGAAGAAGAGGAAAAAGACAGGTGCAGTCGAGAGAGGGAGAGTCGTCTCTCTTGCTCCGGGCCCGGGGTTTGTTCGTCACCAATCATTCGGAGCGAGCGGAGGCAGTGTGCTTGTGTGTGTGAAGAGTGGGCCTTGTCTTTCCCATCCGCCCCCCCCAGCAAGCCGCAGACAGGAGCAGGAGCAGGAGGAGCAAGTGACGCAGCCGCACGTTGTAGGATCATCACTGCCGGCACTACGCGCCACAACTGCTGATCCATAACGGCGGACCAATTGCAGTCGCCCCCTCTCCACCTCATTTCGTGGACTCTGGCTTTAGTCGGACGACGTCTCGCTCGGAAGTGAGTGTTCTGTTCTATCCTACCGTTCGACTTCGTTCGGTCCCCTGGTCAGTCGCCGACTCGAGAAGGGAGGATGGCGTGATGGTGACGATGAGCAGGGGGGGGGACGGGAGGGGGGAGCAGCCGCTTTCGCTTTCTTCCCCTGCTTTCAGCTAACCGGTTCCCTTCGTCCCTCCCGCTGTGTCGTTGGCTGAGTGGCGCCGCAGCGCGAATCGAGATGACCTTGTCTCTCGCGATGGTAGCGCCAGCGCGTTTCCCCCTTCACAAAAGCAACTAGTCTTGCGGGTCTCAAGGCTGCTGCTGCTGCTCTCAAGAAAGCGCTTCTGCGCTCGTCCTATTCAAGGCCATCTCGTCGCCGCCGCGCTCCCCCTGTTGGTGGCAGTGATGGTTGCATCCATTTATTACCCGACCGACTCCGGTTGGGAGTGAGCGAGAAGAGTGCATGAAGAGAAACTTCCATCCACTGTGTTGGCAGTCCGAATGTATGATATCAAAGCGGTGTGCGGGTGACGGATGATGACGGTTCTCCTGTGCTAGTCGATCGATCGTCTAGAACTTGTAGCCGGACGGCTGGGCCGGGGCGGCCGCGGGCGCGGGCGCTCCACCGCAGTTCGGGGCGGCGGCCTGCTCGACCGGGGCGGCGGAGGCCTCCTGCGGGGCGGCCTCGGTGGCGGCGGGCGCGGCGGCGGGCGCGGCGGTCGGGGCGGCGGCCTCATCGCCGTACGAGTTCTGGGCTCCACGCTTGGCACGGTAGCCAGAGGCGGCGCCGGCGTTGTTCGTCACGGCGGCGTTGGCGCACTCGGGCGCGGCGGCCGGGGCCTGCTCGACGGGCGCGGCCTCCTGCTCGATGGGAGCGGTGGTGACCGGGGTTCCCAGCGTGGCATCCTCGGTCGGCTGGGCAGCCGCCTCGGGCGCAGCCTCAACGGGGGCGGCGCCGGCCGGGGTCTCGGGGGCCGGAGCAGCGGGGGCAGCCGGGGCAGCGGGGGCGGCGGCCGGCACGGG
>JACMII010000177.1:0-33564 GCA_014805405.1 Bunonema sp. RGD898 | reverse complement strand
GAAACGGTAATCCCCCATGCTAGCCCCCCAAAAAACAAACAACAAACAAGTGAAAACCGTCGATGACGTTGCTTTGCAGCCGCGACGAGCAGATCGCCGAGCTGCGTCAGCGCTCCGATCACGACGCCAATCTGGTGGCACGTCTTCAGGCGCACGTTCGACAGATGATCGAACGCATCGAGCAGCTGGAGGAGGAGCTGGAACAGGAGCGACGTGCGCGCGCGCGCATCGAGAAGACGCGCATCGAGGTGCAGCAGGAGCTCGATCGGGTCGTGGAGCATGCCGCCGCGGCCGACGGACAGCTGAACGCGCAGCGCCACCTCAACAAGACGCGCCAGCAGGAGGTGGCCACCCTGCAGCGCGAGCTCGAGAAGAAGGCCCTCTGGCACGAGACGAACATCGCCGATCTCTGCTCGATGCAGCACCACACGCTCACTCGTCTCCGACACCTCGCCTCGCAGGTTCGTCTTGTGTGCCGCCGAAAACGCGAGCGTCAATTCTCACTTTACACAGGCCTCGTCGCTGGAAAGCGAGGCCGCCAACGTAGTGAAGATGGGCCGCACCGTGTCGCAGTCGATCCTGAACTCGCAGAAGAAGCACAACTCGTACTATGGATGGGGCGGCGACAACGAGAACGACGCGCACGACCAGATCCTGCTGAACAGCGCCAGCACCGCAGCCGACACCGCGTCGCTCGTCGACTCGGCCAACTAGCGCCGCCTTATGACCGACGATCACTAGCAACACCCTCTCTCGCTCTCGCCCGCAAGACCCACACACAACCGCACTGCTACTCGCGAACAACAAGCATGAGAAATGGATAAGACGGCATCAATCCAGACTGAACGAATCTCCCCACTTCATCCAATCTCTTCATTGCTCGCATGGCGATTCATGGTCGTGGTCGACGAGATCAAACGAGCTTGTCGCAACCCGTCATCATCCTCCTCGTTCCATGTACTTGAAGTCGCGCGTGTACTTGGTGTTGGAGTTCGGGAAGGTGTAGCTTAGCGTCAACGTGGGCTGATGCTGTTCGTCACGCGTTACGACCCAGTCGATCGTCGGGCACACTGCACGGCCGGTCGGCAGAATGGGCGCAAAGTATTGCGGCGGGAAATGAGAGAAATACAGATGTACATATTGTACCTGACGCAAATGCAGTAATTCGTCTCCATGTTCCAAGCTGAATCTCGAGCGGTACGCTTCTCTAATCATGTCGATTTCGATCTGCTGGCCGTTCAATTCGTACGTATTCTAAATTCGGCGATCCCACCCGCCTAGACAGAATTCAACTCACCGGACCGAATTCCCAAGTAGGAGGCTAGGATACGGGCGAACAGTGGATTTCGAGTAGCACAGCGTGGCGCGCTTCCCTTGAAATCGCGTCGAGACCCAGCCGCGGTGGTGGTGGTGTGGACTCCACTAGCGGACTCGTGCTCCATCCCATCGTCGGTTGGTCGGTTGATTGCAACTCTCGTTGTAGAGTCGCGTGCTGTGTGTTCGCCTCGTTTCGCGTGTGTGCGATTTCCCGTCTTAGTGATGTCTAACGCGCCGGCTGCTGCTGCTCCCGCCAAGAAGGAGAAGAAGCAGGAGAAGGTGGGCGTCTGAATTGACGATTTCGACGGCCGCCGACTTGTGTAGGGCTTCGACGTGAAGAAGTTCCTGATCGATCTCGCGTCCGGCGGTACCGCGGCCGCCGTCTCGAAGACGGCCGTCGCTCCGATCGAGCGCGTCAAGCTTCTACTCCAGGTTTCCTTCATGATGGGCGATTGTTCTCATCAGCCAGCGGTGACAGGTTCAAGATGCGTCGACGACCATCGCCGCGGACAAGCGCTACAAGGGCATCATCGACGTGCTGGTGCGTTTTGTGCGTGCCCGTCAGTTTTCCGCTCGTCCCTTTGCAGACTCGTGTGCCTAAGGAGCAGGGCTTTACGGCGCTCTGGCGCGGCAATCTGGCCAACGTCATCCGCTACTTCCCCACTCAGGCGCTCAACTTTGCCTTCAAGGATACGTACAAGAAGATCTTCCTCGAAGGGTGCTGCCGCCTTGACAGTGTCGACGTTCGTCGAGTCATCATCAATCTTTCAGACTCGACAAGAAGAAGGACTTCTGGAAGTTCTTCGCCGGCAATCTCGCTTCCGGCGGCGCTGCCGGTGCCACGTCGCTCTGCTTCGTGTACGTACATTCCGACTTGGGGAATGGTTGAGGGGTGTCTAGCTATCCGCTCGATTTCGCGCGTACTCGCCTCGCCGCGGACGTCGGCAAGGGTGCGAACCGTGAGTTCAAGGGACTGGCCGACTGTCTCGTCAAGATCACGCGCTCCGACGGTCCCATCGGTCTCTACCGGTGAGTGATCAATCGTCGAGTTGAAATGGCACATGCGCGCCGCGCGCACGTTCAGTGGCTTCTTCGTGTCGGTGCAAGGCATCATCATCTACCGTGCCGCCTACTTCGGCATGTTCGACACGGCGAAGATCGTGTTCGCGTCAGACAAGCAGCTCAACTTCTTCATGGCCTGGGGCATCGCGCAGGTCGTCACGGTCGGCTCGGGCATCCTGTCGTACCCGTGGGACACGGTCCGCCGTCGCATGATGATGCAGTCCGGCCGCAAGGAGATCCTCTACAAGAACACGTGGGACTGCGCGGTCAAGATCGTCAAGAACGAGGGCCTCAGTGCCATGTTCAAGGTCGAATTCGCATGTTTCGATCACCGCTGTACGCGAGAATGCTTGTTCAGGGAGCTCTGTCGAACGTGTTCCGTGGCACGGGCGGCGCTCTGGTGCTGGCCATCTACGAGGAGATCCAGAAGTACATCTAGAGGAGCAGAGTAGCAGCAGCAGCACGACACTAGAGGAGGGGCGACGCGACAGCACGGCGCTCATCCACCACCGTCCCCACAGACAGTCCCCGACACCCGTTCCACTCGCACACGCCCACTCTCATCTTCACCGCCCTCCCCCTACACACCACAGCGTCGTCATGAATGCACGTTTCGTGCACCGGCTACGCACGTCCACTGCAATCACCACTCCTTCATGACCGTTTCGTAACCGTATTGGCTGTGTGCTGGAAAGAGGAATCCCTCGTTGTGTAGATTCATCTGATGATGATGATGGTGCTGCTGGTGGCGTACGCTCACAACCGCTCAACTGGTCCTAATTGCAATTATGATGATGATGATGTTTTCAGATGGAATGCTGATCCGTTTGTCTAGAGTCTGGAGTTGCCGGCCGACTGGAACTCGTGCGCCTGCAGTGTGCCGAGACAGACGAGCGCCCGAATCCTCTCCTTTGCAGTCTCCGCGCTCGGCTGCAGCCCGAGCGTCGAGTAGTAGAAGTGGAGCGCATGTCGATAGTCGCCCTTCAGGTCATCTCGTTGTTCCCCTCTCCTCTGTTCTCTCTCTCCCCCCGTACCAGACTAACGTAGATGTCTGCGAGCAGAGCGTGCAGGGCAGGCGTGTGAGGTGCGTCGAGGAGTGCGTGACCGGCGGCCACTAGCGCCGAGTGCGTGAGTCCCGAGATGTGTAGGATGCTGGCCATCGACGCCAGCGCGACGTGGCGTTGTCCGGGCGCCGCGAGTTGGAGCGCGTTGCGGACGCACGACAGCGCCTAGGAGATGATGACGGCGATTGGGGGGATTGCATGCGCTGGAAATGAGGCAGACCTCGGACGCATCGCCCCGGACACGCCAGTACAGGGCGCCGAGGACAGACAGGAGATGCTGTTGCTGGGATGCGGTGCCGTCGGCGTCTGCAATATGCGTTGGTTGCACGCGCGCGCTAGAGGAGGAAGAGGAGGAGGACAGACCGGAAGTGGTGCCGAACCGGTTGATTCGCATCGCGTGGTGGAGTCGCGCAGCAACCAGAGACAATTGCTGCTCCGCCGACTCCTTGCCAGACGAGCCTGACGACGGCCGGAAGAGGTTGAACAACCGCGACTGGATGGGCTGCGTCTCGGGCGCATAGAAGAAGAGCTGCTTGCGAAGGGCGAACCCGACCAGATGGTCGAGCGAGAGGGCCGCCGAATGGCGGGGCCCTGCTGGCGGACAGCGCGGCTCGAGATGAACGGCCGCCGGCGGGGACGCGGTTGCCGAGAGAAGCGACGACACGACGCTCGACGTGGGCCAATCGACCACCGCCGAGGTGGACGTCTCGAGGAGTCGAATCAACTGCGATTCGCTCCATGTTGTCTGTCGTTGCGCCGTCTACCTTGTGCGCCGGTGCGCATCCTCCGTTCTTGACGTCGTTCCACGGCAGCTGTGTCAGTCCCTTTGCAATAAGAGCCGACTCCGGCTGCGGCACGACGTCCGGAAGTGGTACGTCATACACGAGCAGATCGCGTCGCTCCTCGATCCAGCTCGCGGCGAGCGGCCTCTGCAAGGGGACGAATGAGAAGATAGGCCCCGCCCCTCCCCCTCTCCTACATTTGGCCGTCCCCCACCCCTCTTCTTCTTCTCCTCATTCCCTTTCCCCCCTCCCTCCCTCCCTCCTCCGTCCATTCGGCCTCTACTTGTATCCCTCTTCGTGCGCATCTCCCCATCTTCAAGAGATGCCGCTCCTTCGTGGCGGCCGTCGCCGCATCGCCCTCATCCTGGTCGGCATCGCCTTCGTCATCCTAACGTGCCCGTCCTCAACCACGGCGGCTCGTCTGTCGCCCTGCACCGAGCAGGTTTGTCATCCCGCCTTCCTCCCTCTCTCTCTCTATCGTTCGGCGGTTGCCCATCCTTCACCCGTCGGATCATGCAAATTTTCCCCCTTCCACTCCTTTTCTCGAATTGGGGGCTCTCCCTTCTGCTCACGGCATCCACTTCCCGTGATGGACGAGAGTGGGTTGGCTTCCTCTCGCGTGCCGTCTTCCTGCCTGCATTAGGACCCTTCTTCGGACACACACACACGTCTGTTCTTCATTGCGCATGCATGACAGTCTGCAGTGGAGGAAGATGGACGAATACGAGAAGGAGGTGGTGGAGGAGAAGAAGAGTCTCTCTTTTCCGTGGCCATTTCTCTCTCTCAGCGAGATAGGCAAGTGCATGACAACAACAACAACAACCTCCTTCATCCTCCCTGTGACATGGTCGGGGAGAGAATGTGCTACTGGTTGCCACGCACCATCTGCCACCTCTTATGCATGCTACCAGACGGAGACGTCGACGAAATAGCCCTCTTTTCTTCTTCGCCCTCTTTTCCTGCCAGTCTTTGCAGCAAGGGGAGGCTTTTTGCTCATTCGTGGTGTCGTTTCCGTTTCGCGACCCCTAACCCCGAAATGAGTCCTCTACTGCCAGCCTCGCTGCCTCGGTCGTTCAGTTCGTTCGCCTCTTGTTCCTCTTCTGGTCACAGCATGACGGCACACACATGCACACACGCACACAGTCGTTCCTTGGGGAGAAGACGGAGAAAATGAGAGAGGGAGGGAGGGAGAGAGAATATGGGAGAGCGCCGGTTCGTTGGGCATGTTGTCTGCTGCCTCTGCTGAATGGGATATCAGCTTCTTCAGGGAGCGAAGGCCTCCTCTTCTCTTCCTCACAAGTGACACCCCTGCTGCCACCTCTTCTCTTTTCAGAGCGAGACCGAAGGTCTGGTGGTGCGTCTTCCGCCCTGCAACGACAATGACGAGGAGGAACCAGCCTTGGCCAAGCGCAAGGATGGTCCTGCACTCATTCCCTCTCCTCGATTGACGCGTTCCCCGTTGCAGAGTTCCTGAGGTTCGGACGCAAGGACGAGTTTCTGAGGTTTGGCAAGCGCAAGGACGAGTTTCTCCGATTTGGCAAGCGCAAGGACGAGTTCCTCCGATTTGGCAAGCGCAAGGACGGTTCGTTGTCCACCCGCCCACTTCTCAATAGCGAGATTCAACGGTGTTGCAGAATTCTTGAGATTCGGCAAGCGCAAGGACGAGTTCCTGCGCTTCGGCTAAACAGAAGAAGATAATGATAAAGAAGAAGAAGAAGAGGACGGAGACACACGAGACAATACCACAGACAGACCGCAAGGCCAAAAGACCCTACTCTCTCTCTCTCTCCTCTATCTCACTGTGCGGGAGCTAGTGAAGTGCAAGCCCAAGTTAACCGAGTTCTGAGGAACTTACGGGCGGAATGAGCGGCTGGGCGTACGCCACCGTCTCCCCCCAGTCGTCCTGCAGCAGTTTCTGGCTCGATCGCTCCGAAGCTCCGTCTCCGGCCCGGTCGTCGTCGTATCTGATGAGAAAGCGCCGCTCTGCTGGGATACAGAAACACGAATTACTCGACAGCGGGCTGCGAATACGACCACCACTCCGAGTCGGGCTGCTTCCATCTCGGGTCGTTCACCTCGTCGCCATTCTCGAGCATCAGCTCCTTGGTCCGAATCGGACTCAACGCCTCCACGTCGATGGGCGCCCCATCCGAGGGACGACGGCTGTGCTGCTGCTGCTGCTGCTCCTCTTTCTGTTGACCGTCCCTCCTCGCCTTGTTCAGGAACACCTCCAGGACGGTCAACAGGGCCGGCGGTTTGGGCGAGTGTCGAGGCTAAATCGTCGCTTGAATGTCGACTTCACGACGGCGCGTCGTCACACCCACCGTAGTGGGCGAGTTGCACTTGGTCGGTCTGAAGAATGTGGCAGCACCCGATCGATCCGTTTGCATGGTGAAGAAATGCCGCCCATCCAGGCTGAATGCGTTCGGCTCGCGCGGTGCGCAACAGACCAGCGGTCGCCACTCGACTCCGGGTCTCCACTTGTCCGATGCCTGTGTGCCCATCCCCCATTGCCACGCACATCTTCGTTTCAGCCGTAATTCGTACCCAACTGGCGCATCTCGCCAGCATCCAGTCCGCCAGGAATTCAGGTGCGTTGGGATCTCGGTCGAGGGCGCGGCCGAGCGCTTGAATAGCCGGTCGCCTGTTCCTCGCGTCGAATGCGAGAGTAATCCGTCCGTCGAGATGATACGTGAATGGCTGGTTAATTCACGTCTTCTCTTGTTTTCATCCCCCCACCCACTCCCTCTCCCTCTCTCATCTCTTACCTCGTGTCCGCCGTCAACATGCTGTGCGATGCGCGTCAGTCGTTGTGCCGCTCCGAGCCAGGCCCGAAGCTGTGGGCCGCGTTCGCCGAGACGGACGCCCACGTGCACGAGCAGTGACGCGAGCTGAACCAGTGCCAGATCCGCGTTCACGTCGACCGACTCTTGGAGGGCTGCGACGAGACACCGAATCGCATGACGGGGATCACCGCGAACACGCCAATACAGCGCGGCCAGGTTGTAGCGCATCCAACTGCGACGGGAAATCCGATCATCATCAATGCTAGACGTACGGTTCGCCGATCTTCTGCTCGATCAGTGTCCGGATCCGAGCGCCGACCTCTTCGACCGGAAGCACTCGGTCCGTCGCCAGCCGAGTCTGGAATTACGGTTGATTGTCTCGCCTGGTGGCGCGAGAAAGAGCTCAACCAAATGATGTCTGAGTTCGGGCGTTTCGAACTTGGCGCCGTCTCTGCGCAGCCGGGCCGCCGTCACGACTTCGACCATCTGACATTATCATTCCTCGTCGACGGAATCTTCGTCACCTTGAGAACCAGATGACTTCCATCTTGGTAGGATGGAAGCTCCGGACAGACCGGCGATTGCCATGGATGCGGATGCGACTGTTGCTCGGACAGTGCGATGAATCTCGTCAGCAGATCCGAGGTTCTGTTCGATCGTTCGTTCGTCGAATGATTTCACGAACGAACTCACATCCAGCCCTTGTGCTCGAGCGGGATCCAAACGGCGGCGATGTTGGCCGGATCGAGCAGCCAGTCGGGCCCGTTCTCGTAGAGCTCATCCGCCAGTGTGCAGTCCGCGCTCGGCGGCCAGTCCGGGCGTCGCCACCAGTACGAATAGTGGTCTGCCTCTGGGAGAGGATACTTCCGCGGCAGAGGCGGCTCGTCCAGAGTCGAATTCGCGAACGGAGCGAGGGCTCGAAGGTGGGCTCGATCGGTGGCCGGATGAATGTCGCTCAGTCGGTACGAGGGCAGGGAAAACTGAATGAAGAGTAGTAGTGGGCGCACTCCTCTTGCAAACGATCATCATCGACACACTCACCGCTTTGGCTTTCGCTGCCACCAGCTTGATGCGAGATTCGCGAGCTCGAGCGTACGCTTCTGCGTCGGAGACCGAGCATCGGATGCCGCGAGAATTCGAATCCAGACGACAGCGTGCGTCTGATGTGGTGGGGTTGAACGAGGGGCACGGATGAGCCGTGAATTCTCCCTACGTGCTGGCGAAGATGAGCCGGTCGACATGAGTCGAAGGTGGTCGAATCGAAGGGCCGCCTGCACCTTCTCGTCTTGGGACGCAATTCGCGCTCGCAGTCTCTTCTCGAGCGCCTGCCACAGTTGGACGCGTTCGTTGAACGACTTGTGCTCCGAGATGATGGACAGAATGTTCTCCTGTCGAGCGTTCTCTACACTACGCGAACCGCACTAGTCCAATCTCACGTGTTGCCGTTCGAGCTCCTTCTTGACGCGGAGATCGCACAGGAGAGACGAGCGTCTGTGCGCGGCCATCACCGAATAGCGGTCGATCTTGCTGAGCGGCGAGAAGTCCACCAGCATGCCGTGATAGTGCGCCCCGGATTCCTCGAAAGATCCGGTCGCATAGAGGGAGTCCGCCATTCCGGCATGGAACAGGCCCAGCAGTCGACGATCCTGATCCAGAGGAAAGGCTCGTGTCATGGCCTTCAATGGTATAGGGCATTTTTCGGCGGCAGCGGTAAATATGTGCGTGACTACTCACATTGAGCACGTCCAGCGCGTCGTGATGTCTCCGCGCTCGTTGAAGAATGTTCGCCAACGCCAACATGACGTAGGCACGGCGGAACGTGCTGACGTGGGGCAGTGATTTTTTGTTTGGGAATAGTGCACGCACTTTTGAGTGTTCTGAAGCGCAGCCCGGATGCAGTCGATCGAGCGCAGCGCGTCGCCGGCTTCTCGCCAGTAGAACGAGGCCATCAGCAGGAGATAGGCCGAAAAAGGTGGAAATCCACTGGGCAAAGGGAATCGCTTCGATCGTACGTCGTTCTGTCCACGCTTGGTGGCCAGGCGTCTCGCGAGCACATAGTCGACGGTCGGACGACGAGTGGGCGACTCTCCGAGTAGGAAGCGAAGCTCGCTCCAGACTGAAGGGTCCGGCTCGATGTGCAGAGCGGCGCGATCGGCCATCGACTGGAAATCTCATCGTAGGTATTACTGATAGAACTGAAGCAATGTGGAGAACCGCCAGATGGTCCATGGTGTGCGGCGAGAAGGGGATCGGCGCACAGACCGGTTCGAGCGACGTTGGCTCCGTCCATTCCGTGGACGTCGTGTCAGCCAGAAGAGCAATACTGCTCGGGATTTGCATTGAATGAAGGGAAAGTGCTCTACTCGGCGTCGTTGTGGTCATCCCAGATCGAGATGTAGACCCCGTCCAGATCGTGCGCCTCGCGCCGTCCCTCCAACTCCTGCGCCTGCCGACAGTTCTCGTCGTTTCGTCTGGTGATCATTGTTTGTGTGAATGCGACATCACAGACGCGATACCTTATTTTCTGCTCAACTTCCGGGTCATCTTTGTGAAGAAGCGTGACGAGCGAGCGCTCCTTGTCGCTCAACTCTGCGTACCCCCGCTCATACTCGTCCACATCCTCGATTTGATCCAGAAAGTCGACCAGCGAGTGCGGTTGTCGCAACGAATATAACGAGTCCTCCTATCGCCACTCGTCTTCATTTTCAAACCACAAAAGCGGCTACCACTCACCACCGGGCGAATCTTGCCATCCTGTACGTTCAACTTCCAATGTGTCACCGAGCCGGACAGGTCCAAGAGAAAGACCAAGAGAAGCGGCAAGACTCGGCAACCATACATCATGTTCTCGGTAGATCAGCAGCACCCAAGAGACGGTAGTTTCATCCGGTCAGTTACGCTCATCTAAAGTCATCGGTCAGCGAAAAGAGAAGAAGATCCATGCACTGTGCCAACTGGAGAGCGCGGGAGCTCGGCACCCCTGGTCGTTCGATCGATCAAGACGCATCGGTGTCAGATGCAGGTAGTCGAACTCTCTCTCTCTCTAGCTGTTGTGAATATCTAGAATGTCTCACACGCTCGGTCTCATCTTCTCCATCAAGTTGACTCGACTGATCTGTGATTCGCACCCGCCAATACGTGCTCGTCTTCCAGTGGATTTCCGTCTGGAAGACTCCACTGCTAGTGCGCGCATCGTCGTTGGTTCGATCCCTTCTCCATCCGAGATCGCAGTTCACCATAAACAACGCCGTCCACTTCTTTACGCAATGCAGATGCGCAGACACAGCGATGGGATAGTAGTGGAGTGATGATGTGCGAGCGTGGGACGGGGGAGGACGGAGTGGACAGGAAGAAGACGGACCTGGGAGTTGTTTTGTCGAGACAATTTCTTCTTCCGAGGTTGGGGAAGAGGGCATGCGCGTCATCGTCTTGTTCACTGGGCAGAAGATTGGGGCGGCGGATCGGCTCGGTGCCCAACGCTGCCCCGGTCCTCTGCGATGGGGCGGTCGTGCTGCTTCGGATTCCTGCATATCCCTCCCCTTACACTCGAGAAGCACGAAACACGACGGACATGTGGAAGATGTTCAGGTCGGTACGATCCAGCACCACGATGGCCTCGTCGACTTGTTGTGTCCCTCCGCTCTGCTGTTGTGGATGCTCGAGGATGGCCATCAGCCGTCGACGTCGATTCGCCGTGTCGCGGCGCACGTCGTCTGAACTCGACCACCGTCGTCGTCGATGAAACGACGAAGGGAAATAATAGCGCCAAACCGAAGTAGTTTTTCTGGCGACCACGTTCCGAGCCGTAGTAGAGTCCGAAGCCGACGACCACGGTGGTGGCGGCGATCGCGGCGAGCAGACGAACCACCACACGCGCCGAAATCATGCTCGTCAGCTCCATCTTCTTGTTTGTTCGAGACGCCTCACAGCGAGCGAGCGAGCGGAATCGCAATCTCGCTGCAGGAGTCAAATTCGTGTGCATGCAAATGCACAGTTCACGCTGACGGCGAGCGTTCCGCTCTTTCTCCTTGTGCTTGATTGCGGGTGGTGGCACTCGGCACCGCTGCCGCAATAATGATCTGGGGCGCCGAACACGCCATTCCCACGAATCGTTCGATGTACTTCGGTGCTGCACTGCCGTACGGTGGTGTGTTTCGCTTGTAACTTTGTCGCCCATTGGAATTTTCTCGTGGGCGCATTTTGAAGCTAAGACTTCCCTTTATCGATCCCACTTAAATGCATGTTCTGAATCTGGCTTTCAGCCAGGTGCAGTCAAGAGCACGATATTGCATGCAGCCGTTCTCGCAGAGGGGGAGCACTGGCTTTTCACTCATGTTGCGTTTCTTTTCCCTCATCGTCTGCAGTTTAGACTCGGCCATTTAGCCACCGGACGTGCTTTTCTGGTTGACGAATGACTTCAGGACGTCCGAGGCCCAGCCCTCCGTTTTTGACGTTAGGAAGTCTCAAGATACCAACAACGCCTGACGGACTACGTAGCGGGCGGCGCTTGACCCGACTACTCACCGGACCTCAACCTGCTTAGCGACAAAAGGTCGAGGAATGCGGGCTGGGGTTCTCATTCACAATTTCGGTAACCCGTTCGCTTCAGACCGATGCGGCGGAAGCGTCACACTCCGCCTATCCTGCAGGAATCGAGACGTGGACGCGGGCGCTGCTCGTGTCGGTCCGCGTCTCTGCGCTCTTTCGTCTCCAGGAAGAGGTGATGAAATGGCCGCCCCACGGTGGTCGCTTCACGATGGCTGCTACACTACGCTCTTCCAATCCACAACTAAACGTCTGTTGTTGCCAGTATCTCGCAATATATGCATGCCAGCTACATCTGGTTCATGCGATTGTATTTGAAGTGTGTGGTGTGTTTGTCGATGAACGACAGCGATGAGTACTTGAAATAGACTTACACGCTTCGCACACACATCCACGAAATCTCGCAGCTATTGGTAATGGGAAACACAATTCGAAGATCAAGTAGTCTAGCTTGCACGTTTGCTGCCATTTCAAGCCAGCAACTAGAAGTGTGGAGTCTCTTTGCCAGACTCTTTCACGTGCTGTGACCTCACTGATGGCATGAAGCAAGAGAGCAAAGACACGAGACGACGGGATGCACGTCCACGTCCGCACCACGGTTCGAGCAGGATAGCCGCATGACCGCAGCGCCTCCAGTGTCGGTCCGAAGTGGTCGGGTTACCGCAAAAACCCCCGGCCACGCACCCTGACCTTTTGCAGTTGTTCTCATTTTCTCGCAGCTCTAACGGTTGGTAGTGAGATGTTTTTAAGCGTAAATGTTTTTCCAAATCTGTGTAGCGATGGAAAAACGGCGATGGCGACAACAAATGCAGCGTGCCCGTTCGATGGACAAACAAAGAATCGATGCCTCTGAATTCGCTGATGGGACTCCCGCCCGACCGCCTAATTGCAACGACTGTTTTCGACACTCCATTCATCATTGTGATGACGTGGAAATGTCAAAGTATGTGGGGACTGCAACAAGGGGGGGGCGTGCTGGTGTGTCGTTGACGGGTCGACCGACCAGTTTCTGGGCTGCAAGCAGTAATCGGGACGGCAAGACGGTTAGCCGGAGGCCGTGGTGGCGCCGGGAGTGACTCCGCCGGTGGCACCGGCCGTGGCGCCGGTCGCAGCGCGGACAGTGGTCGTGGTCGACGAGGCGGTCGATGGGTTCGGGCAGACCGTGGCGGACGGCGTCAGCACGTTGACGCACTTCTTGCCGTTCCACTTGCCGTCCGCCTTCGTCGCCTTCTTCAGCGCCTTCGCGTTCGACGATGGCACGAACGTCTGGATCTTGCACTGCGAGAAGTCCGACGTCGTCAGGAGGCACGCGTTCACCGCGGCCGTGACCTGCAGTTGAGTGCCCGTGCAAACTGCAGAGCGCAGCACAAACCGAGGCCTCCTTCTTGGCGACCGCGGCGACGGACTTGAAGTAGAGGGAGAGGCACTTCAGGTAGAGCTTGGTGGGCTTCTTGAGCGTCTTCGACGCCGGCTTGCACGACTTCTTGCAGGACTTGAGCGCCTTGAAGGAGCCACCCGCGGCCGTCGCGCAGCCTCCAAGACAGTTCGCCTGTCCGAGGTCCTTGATGAAGGCCAGCGACTGGCACGTGTAGTTCACCGACTCGACGGTTCCCATCATCACGACGAGCAGTGCGACGATCGACGTGGCGTGCATCTTCCGAAGGATGTCGGCGGTGGTCGGGAGGTCTTGCTCCTGATTACTGGGCAGCTGGTGTGTCTTGCCGCATTCTCTCGCTCCCTTTTATAGCCTTTGTCTTGCGTCGTGGCAAGTAACTAGTCCTCTTCGATTGTGTCATCAAACAACGCGAACGAGGCTTAACGAGGCCGTGATGTCGAGAGATGAGAAAATTTAGCGTAGGCGTAGTGCATTCAAAGGATTAGCCATGTTTGCATCTCTGGTGGCGCCCACTGCTATTCTCCTCACCATCAACAGGTCCCATGCACAGATCGAGAACGCACACCCGCTCATTCCACGACCACATAGCACGATCAACACATCGTCATCACTAATTCGTACATTGGATCGATGTTTGAGAAAGCCTACGCAGAGTGAGTCGAGGATACTACGCTAGCCATGCGTCGATCCACACATCACGTCGGGCGATGGATGTGTAACTCCACCACGACTATAGGTCGCTGAGATTTCGTCGCCGTCACTCCGTCTTCGCTCCTCCTGCTCACGTTCTATCGTCATCGCCTCGGTCTTGAGATCGGAGAAGAGATATCCACCGCAGTGTCCGTATGTAGCCCTTCTCCAATCATTTTCCCAGCGGATCAATATGTTCGGGCGATGAACCGAGTTTACCGCCGTATGGGTACCACGATCGCACACCTTGACCTTTTGCCGTTGTTCTCATTTTCTTGCAGCTCTAGCGGTAGATATCGGACTAGTTTTAAGCGCAGATATTCCACCGGATTGCTGTGCGAATAGTCGATCAATCAGCTCGCTTAACATTGAGAATAACGGGTTGGTAAACGGAAGAAGATTCACCAGAATCCGGCCACGGCGCATTGATACCGGTCCAGAAACGACACTCGAGCGTCGAGCAGAAAAGAGGTAGTGGAGTTGGAGGAGCGAAACGTCTGTCGTCTGACAATGAATATCCACCGCGATCACGAAGGAGCAAAGTGGGCCTCCTATGGCGATCTGGCTTTTTGCATCACAGAAGGTCATTCCAAAATCGGAGGGCATACTTTGATAGAGGAGATTCTTAGCTTCAATTTGAGGTATCTCTCGCCCCTCCTGCTTCAATATTGAGCGAATAGTAGCTCTTGGAAGTTTGTCTACCAGAATTCTGGGCCACCCTGCAAACACTTCGAGTTTAAAATAAACACCGATGCTTGGCGAGTGGAGTTTACGGCAGTGAAATTTCACGACATGAGCAGCCACTGCTGTCTGCTCAACCTTATCTGTTTAAGACCGCGATTCACCTGGTTTTCCAGTAGTTGCATACAGTATTCTTTATTCGCCCCACACAGGCTCTATATATTGGTGATAAGGCAGATGTCACCTCTGCAGAGTTCAGTCTCTTGTGAGTGTCCTTGTGAGTGTCCACCTGTGTGGCTGTCCGCCTCCACCGGTTCTTAATCAGTAGCACAATAGTCGACGAGCGCGAAGTGGCAGTAAGTCTATACTGTGTTCTACAATGTCTCCCATACCGCAGACCCGTCTTCAAGAACTTGCCGCGACGGGTCGCACACTCGACGGACTGGAAGAACAAATGGCCTTATCGCAGGCGCGGCACCAATGCGCAGAGCGGCTTCTGCATCTGGCGGATAACCTTCGGCGTTGGGCTGAGATGCAGTCTGCGAGGTAGGCATACTACTGTATGACTAATTGTGACATCAAACGAGGCTCCGTGAGCCGAGTCTGGACTTTTTGATATGATCTATGTGTTGGAATGGAAAAGACCACGAAACATGATGAGTCAGTCTCAAAGGAGTGCCATTCAGAATCGACACGACGATGCTTCTTCGCATTGCACAGCTGCAGGAACGCCTGAATGCGAAGATTCAGCGTTTCATAGCTGAATTACGGCAGCTGCACGAAGCACGAGACCGTGTGCTGGACCAGATTGGGCTGTAGCTGCGTCAAAAGACACGACACCTTTCACGCTACGCTATTCTACAGACATGAAAGTGGAATTCACACGTGCCATCAGTAATTCAACAATGTCACACACACGCGCTGTCGTGTTCCACAGCTCCATCCATCCCCAATTCTTCCAAAGTCTTGGCCGGAACAGAGCGCAGATAAGAGACAGTGCTAGGGGAGCGCTGGAAGCGAGGGTCGATTGGACCGGGTGCAAGAAAACGTGGGAAAACAAAAGGCGCGAGAGATTCCGTTGTCGTGCGTCTATCGTTACATTTGCTGTCTTGTCTCCTCTCAATCGATCCCCCGCCCCTGGTCATTTCATCAAATAGTTGTGTCGTGTCGATCGTCGTAGTTTCTGTTGTGAAGTTCGGTGCGCTTCTTCGATGGGACGGCACTCATGACGACACTCGTCGGGGAGGGAGGAGTCGTCGTTTGAGAGCCGCCCATGTTCACGACGTGGATGACGAGGCGACGAGTAGCTGCAACCGAATTGTTGATTGTGCTCGCACAAGGACCATTGCTACCCGAGCGCGGAGCAGTAGCCATTCAGTGCGACTATCGATCGCTGCGGAAGCCGGCGATACTGATCGAACCTTTTCACCATTGTCGGCATCCAAAACAGTGAGATTCGGATGGACGTCCCCGTCATGTTCTTGCTCGCACGGCATCAACAACTGCAAGTCTCGCCACAGGATTGAGTCGAAACAGAGCTGTGATATCACTTAATGTTATCGAGATCTACGTAGCTCGGGTTTCTTAGAATCCGTGCACTCACACTGGACAGTGTTATGAGAGCACACTCCGCAGAGCCAACGGCGGACACTTGTCTTCTTGCCGACATCGCGGAAGGTGCCTCATCTTAGACTAACTCCAGGGTGTAGTACACCGGTAGCGGACTTCACCGAGCTACCACGCGACGGAGTCCGTCGACTTCGTTTGCCCCCGTCTGCCCGATCGCAACGACTGTTTTCGACACTTAATTCTTCATTGTAATGACATGAAAGTGTCAAGGGGTGGAGGCTTCAACAAGGGGTATGTGCACTGGTGTGTCGCCGACGAGTCGACCGACCAGTTTCTGGGTGGTAGCAAGCAGTAATCGAGACGGCTAGCCGGAGGCCGTGGTGGCGCCAGGAGTGGCTCCGCCGGTGGCGCCGACCGTGGCGCCGGTCGCGGCACGGTGCGTGGTCGTGGTCGACGACGAGCCAGTGCCGGGGTCCGGGCAGACCGAGGCGGACGGCGTCAGCACGTTGACGCATTTCTTGCCGTTCCACTTGCCGTCCGCCTTCGTCGCCTTCTTCAGCGCCTTCGCGTTCGACGACGGCACGAACGAGGCGATCTTGCACTTCGAGAAGTCCGACGTCGTCGCGACGCACGCCTTCACCAGGGCCGTGATCTGCAGTTGAATGTCCGTGCAAACTGCAGAGCGCAGCACAAACCGAGGCCTCCTTCTTGGCGATCTTCTCGACGGACTTGAAGTAGAGGGAGAGGCACTTCAGGTAGGCCTTGGTGGGCTTCTTGAGCGTCTTCGACGCCGGCTTGCACGACTTCTTGCAGGACTTGAGCGCCTTGGAGGCGCCACCCGCGGCCTCCGCGCAGGCCCCAAGACAGTTCGCCTGTCCGACGTCCTTGATGAAGGCCAGCGACTGGCACGTGTAGTTCGCCGCCTCGACGGCTCCCATCATCGCGACGAGCAGTGCGACGATCGACGTGGTGTGCATCTTCCGAGGGGTGTCGGGGAGGTCTTGCTCCTGATTACTGGACAGCTGGTGATGTCTTGCCATGTTCTTTCGTTCTCTTTTATAGTCTTTGTCTCGCGTCGTGGCAGAACAATTAGTCCTCGACGCCTGTGTCATCAGGCGAAGCAAACGGGGCTTAACGAGGTCGTGGTGTCGAGGGAGAGAAGAGATGAGAAAGTTTACAGCGTGGGCGTAGTGCATTCAGAAGATTAGCTGAGTTTGCATCTCTGGTGGCGCCCACTGCAATTCTCGTCACCGCCCACTGCAATTCTCGTCACCGCCAACGAGTCCCACGCACAGATCGAGAACGCACACCCGCTCATTCCACAACCACATAGCACGATCAACACATCGTCATCACTAATTCGTACATTGGATCGATGTTTGAGGAGGCCCACCCAAAACGAATCGAGGATACTGCGTTCGCCACGTCCCGACCCGCGCACATGCATCCGTCGCTCAACGCGAACTCCACCACCATAGAGTCTTCTCTCTGAGATTGGAGGAGAAATATCCGGCGCAGTGTTCGTATGTAGTCCTTCTTCGATCATTTCCCGGCAGATCAATGCGTTTGAGCGACGGGCAGAGTTTCTCGCCGATCGCGATGTCCGAGTGCGACAATTCCCACTCGAATCGACTGATGGCGCGCTTCAGATAGATCCTGGTCTGAAGCCCAAGTGACTGTTGTGACAAACAGTCCTGCAGACGCGTTCGCTTGTCACGTCAGCAACCAGAAGCGTTTATTCCCTCGCATGCCTGTATGCAGCCAATCACAATGACCATTCCCTCCTATAAACCGGCGGCCCTCATCTTTCGATCGGCGCCTCTCTGGTGCTGTTTGCCCTTGTTGCGCTCCTTGTTCTGTCGATTCGATCCGCCCGTGTACGAGGTGTGTTGGTGTCCTCCAGTCGATCCGCCACGTCCGCCGCGTCCGCCTCGTCCTCCGCGCACTGCAATCCCCGCCGGTACGAGAGTGATGAAACTCGCTCACCGTGCGTCTGATGACCTTCTTGCGGCCTTCCACTTTGATTCTCGTCGTCACCCTCGCTCTCTCCACCGCCGTTGTCTTCGCTCTGCAGCGGCCGATTCGTGTTGCGTTCCACGCCGCGCATGTGTTTCGCTGAAATCATCATGCGTACATAAGTGGTTGGACCGCTAACGGTCAACTCACCATCAAAGTGCGTCATGCCCTCGTCAGTCTCGGCGTGATAGCGTGCAATCTTCTCCTTTTCGCGTTCCCGCTCACGACGAGCGGCTTCCTGAGATGCAAGGCGCAAGTGCAAGCGTAGACGCTCAACTCAACCTTGTCAAAGTTCTGGCGACCGACTGCTTGTGGCGGCTGCGGAGGCGGCGCTCGGTGACCACCACGCGACGGAGGCGACGGTCTTTGCAGTATTGGATTGCCAGCAAAGCAGCAGCGTCTCATGTTGAGCTTACCGCACGTACGATGAGGTCGATTCCCCGCCCGCCGTACGATCGTGATCGTCGTCCGAATCGCTGGCCCCACTGCCCTCGTCCATCTCGCCAGCTCGCGTCAGATAGGAGGCCGGCTCGTAGGTGTCGTCCATCTCGTCGTCGTACAGGTCCACCTCTTCCTCGGACGACGACACGTCCCGGTATCTGTGTCGTCGTCGTCGTTTCCCTCATTCATTCCCAAACAGTCGCCCCACCTCGAAATTCGGGCCTTGCTCTGGGCTGTCAGTTGAGGCGCCTTGACGTCTCGATATTGTTTGCTCGACTGCATTGGCACCAGTCTCAGTGCGTCTCCATTCCTGTCGCCGGCCGTGGCGGTGGTGGCGGTCGTCGTGCGTCGAATGTGGAGCGTGTTCATCGCTCGACGGACACGGTCCATCTCCGCGTGGACGGCTGCCGACGACATTGCCGCTTCGTCCACTTTGCTGTTGGTCGGCTGCGCGGCAGACGGATTGACGGTAGTCGACGGCAGTGTCGGCGCCTTCAGGCTGAACAGACCCTGGAAATTGACGATTATCTCCGTCCATCTTCCCGTCGACACCTTGAAGAGATTCGATGTCGCAGCGGGGTTCTGATTCGGCTGACTTGAAGAGGACTGACTCTGCTGCGGTGTCGGAGCCGGCTTGATGCGTTGAGCCGCAGAAAGCGCTCTTTGCGATGGCTCTGTGAGTCGTCAATTGCACACATCAATTGCACACATCAGTTACACACATCATTTACACATATACGAGGATTGTCAGCAAGACCGTACCCTCGAGATTTCGATTGATCGGCGGCACGCTCGTCCCCGAATGATCATCGCTCTTCGACCGGCTGTCGTTATCCTGTGCGGTCAACAGAACGACGAGTTCTTGTGGCAGTATTGTTGCCGCCTCCTTCTCATCGTCCTCCGAATCTTGATCAATCGATTGCTGTGCTTGCAGGATACAGTCCACTGTCCTCTGAACGTCGTAGTTGCAGTGCGCTAACGCGACGCGCACGACTCGCTTCGACACGTTCGGCACAACGGATTGAACGTCGTCAAGAGACGATGCAACTGTGGCCGTCAGTTTGGCGTCGCCATCGTTCTGTGCAATTAGCTCGACAAGCAATCAGCCATCAAGAAACCTGGAGCATTCCTTGTCGAGTCAGTCTATCAAGCAGGATGCGCCTCTCCTCGTTGCAAATCGCCCTCAGCCCACTGTCGATCGTATTTCGCTGCATGTCGTTGAGTAGGCGCACGTCGTTTCCGAGCAGCACGTCGACTCGTCCGGTTCCGCGCGTCGCATAGAAGAGACACCTAAGCAGCGTCGTCATGATTCAGTGGCAACGACTCTACTACATACGTTCGGCGACGGTCCGCGAGCGACTGCAGCAGATCGACTTTCCGGCGCGTATCGGGGATCAGTCGAAACAGCTTCCTGAAGAGCCGCGCGCCCAACGAGAGTGCGTTGTGTCGAGCGAGCAGAACGCGTCTGCGGTCATAGGAGCGCATTACACGACACGTCTCGTGGAGCTTGCCTCGTTGGACACGAGTCGAGGAAGAGCGCCACATGAAGTGCACTTTCCACGGAGCAGGCTGCGACGAGCTTACTGACAGCCTGCTCAACTGCGTCCAGAAGTTTGTCGATCTGCTTCGACGGCGGCGGCAACAGACCGATCGCTGTCTGACACACAACACTGATCTACACCTTGCTGAATACATCGCGATCGCACCAGTGCAGACGAGAAGGTCGATCCGAGCGCGTGCAGGATGCGCTCCACCAGAAGGGCGCACTTGGTTCGAGCGCCGGTCGCTTCGCTCGGGATCTCTTTCGACGTTGCTTCATAGAAGAGCTGACTCGCCGAGACAAGACGCCCGGCCCGGTCGTACAGGTCAGTCTGCGCCAGTTGTCTGACTATTCAACAGAACGCGCCATTCCAACCGTGAGCCAGTGCTCAAAGTACTGGTCGAGTGCCGTCTTCACGTGGCTTCCACCCAGTTTGACGATGCGTTCGACAATTCCCTTCCACGGACCCTTGGGACCTTCTTCCAGCTGTACGCATTCGATCAGTGCAAAGATCCGTTTCCACTGGAAGAGTTGCCACTGCTGCGAACAGACGATCTCGTAGTGTTCGTTCGTCTTCTTCGGTTGACCCTGATCCGTTGCAGATGGCAGTGCGATTCGAATGAGGAGTGCAGTTGCAGCGTTTCCGGCCTGTAGCAGGGCTTCGTGCAGAGCCGGCGTCATCACGACGAGAGCCTTGTAGTCGATCTGGTGCGGTCGAGGCCAGTTGTCGAGTAAACTGTCCACAAGCTGAAGAATCCGAGTGTCCAGTGCCACCGTCGACCAGAAGACGCACGTGTCCCGGATCGACACAGCTCGGTTCTATCGGGGAATACGCTTTGTAATTCGCAGTGACACACCAAAAAGCTGGCCACTCCGGTCAGTTGCGTTTTCCACTCATCCAAGTGCTGTGCGGTCGCCGTTCTCCAGTCCGGCGCGTCAAGTTCCGGCGACTGTGCACCAAACCAGGAGTCCACAAAACTTTGATCCTATAAGAGCAGTGCATTATTTCTGCTCGAATAACGTGAAAGTCCACTTACCACAACTCCGGCCGCGATCATTGTCGATTTTCGCCCGATCACAAAAAGTTCGAGGATACCCGCGATAGAACCTGCTGCAACTAGCTCCTCTCAACATCGTGGATACCTCCATGTCTGTATGCGTTACGGTTTCCATACCGGCATGAATTCCTCATCATCTTTATGGCATTCGTCTAGGTGGCTTTTTTATTCGACCAACAATTTTTTGCTCGACTAACAACAACAGCAACGGTAGTGTTCAACAACAACAACAACAACAATCATGATCATTCGTCCTCGAGTGGCGGCCACTCGAGTCGGATCTGGTCGTGCAGCGACTCCGGGACCCAATCGAGGTACTCCTCCAGCAGAACGCACTTCGTCTCGGCCGTCGTCCACAGCTCGACGAGTCGTCGTCGCGAGCACGCCTCGTGGTTGATGAGTTCGTTCAGCAACGACTCGGTTCGCGTCTGCAGTCGGGCCCAGGACCTGCAGTTTGCTTTCCTGAGACGTACGCTCCATGAAATGACCCACTTCGTCATGGTGTGCGGTTGAGCCAACAATTTTCCCTTGTACTTCGCCAACACCGGGAACACGTCTCCGTTGAGCAGGGACTGCGCGAACCAGCGATACCTGACCAATCGACATTCAATGTGGTGGCCAACAGTGTCCCCAACCTTCGGATGTCATGCGGCAGTTCTCGCCTCACCGGTCCGAGCGACCATCGTAGCGGACCGAAGAATGCCTCCAGCGAGTGTTGCATCTGATCCGAGGCGGCATCGTAGCGAACGTCCACAAAGTCTGCGTCCGCTCGAGGGGTGTTCTGACCGCCGAACGAGCAATGTCCCGGTGCCAGTCGGGCGAGCCAGTCTGGATGAATGTCCATCACCGTCTGCAAATGGCTCGGCTTCGAAAGTCATTGCGAGCGTTCGAACCTGCATGGTGAGTGGTCGCTGTGCGGTCGAGTTCGTGTCGCCTGCACTGGACGGCTCTGTCATTTGGGAGAGATCGACGGCTTGGAGGAAGACGAGCCAATCGGGCTGATCGCTGAAGAGCACGGATTCGGCATCGACGACCAGCGGTTGTTTAAATGCTGCCGCTCGATAGATGACCTTGTTCCTTCCCGTCGCGACGACTCCCTCCGCCGCCCTCTCGTCGTCGGGCACCCGTCGGGCCACGTTCTCGGCCATTCCCACGATCAGACACTGGCGCAGCGCGAGGGCAACGCTCGGCGACGGCGGCGGGAGATCCGGATCCACGGCGAGCGGATGCCGCGGCTGGCACGTCGAGTTGACGAGATTCGTCAGCTGTGCCCGCAATCGTCGAACTTCGCGAACGGCCGTCCAGCGGATTCCCAGTCGACTGCAGGCCTGTTCGTCCATCTGATCCTTGCTGGCTTGCAGAATGGCGTTGAGCAGAACGCCAAAGTCGCCAAGGGCGCGTTCGCTCGAGCCCCTCGGTCCGGCCCAGAGTCGTCTCTGTCGAAGCGCGTCGGCCATCACTCGTTTCGTGTCCGCCGCGTCCGCTCCACGCAATGACGCGACCGATATCAGCGGCTCGCGCACTGAACCATCGCTTGTTTCTTCCGTGCCAAGAAAGGCAATCATCATAAAGTCATACCCGATAGGATGGCGACGAGCAGCACCGCATAGGCAAGCAGTCCTTCGTGCTGATCCGCCACGGCAAGTGTCTTGGCAAAGTGGGGCGCCAGAGGGAAGGCGGCCAGCGTTCGTCCGAGCGACGTCACTTTGAACTCCGCCTCCTTGTTGCCTCTTCCGCGAGTGGACGCTTTCGCGAGCGCACCCAGTCGGATGAGTCGCTCCTCCGCTGCCGCCAGCGCGTCCGCGGCAGGCGGCGACGGGAACGGGAAGTTGCGTACCTGCACATATCCCTCCACTACGAGTGCACACCACCCATGAAACGACACACCTTGACAATGTTCATGGCCTTGAGCGCAAGCACGAGCTGCTCGACGGGCTTGCAGAGAATGTCGGGCGGCGCGAACTGGGACGAGTCGGAGAAGACGGCGGACGAGTAGAGCCGGTAGGCGTGACCGGGTCCGGTTCGTCCGGCTCGTCCGGCTCTCTGTTCGGCCGAGGCCTGCGAGCAGCGCTGGACGACGAACCGCGAGACGCCCGTCACGGGATCGTGCTGCCGTCGCTTCTCGAAGCCCGTGTCCACGACGTAGCGCACGCCGGGCAGTGTGAGCGACGTCTCGGCCACGTTCGTCGCGACCACGCATAGCCTGGTGCCGGCGGGCGGAGGCGCAAAGACGCGACGCTGCAGTTGAGCCGACAGCATCGAGTAGAGTGGCAGACAGAGAAGTGGCGCCGAGTTGACGGGCGCTCGTCGTGCGAGGATGTCGTCTTCCTCCGCCTCCTCCCCATCCGCTCCTTCCTCATTTCCATCCGACTCGTCGTCCGATCCCAAATCGTAATCGCTCGCAGCGTCCGCGTCGTCCATCTGTCGCCATTTATCCTCCTCCTCCTCGTCCGCCTCGGCTTTCTGCTGCCGTTCCAGCATCTTCCGCTCCTTTTCCTCGGTGAAATCTTCCAGTCGGATCTGTCTCCGCTTTCGCATCGCCTCCTTCTCCTCGTCGACTGGCTGCTTCTGCGTCGTCGCTCTCTTTTGCGGATACCGTTCGGAGAGCCGCTTGATCAGTGTGTGCACTTCTCGTTGTCCACTCACAAAGACCAGAACTGCACCATTGAGTGGCTGTTCTTCGTGGATGTGACACACCTACAAGTGCGCTCTTTCGATATCGCCCACAAATCAATTATACCCGTCGCATGGCGGCTTTCATGTAGTCCTTCGGTGTGCGTCGTGCAAAGTGGACGGTCACCGGGAACTGGCGAGCGTCGACGGAGAGAACTCGCGGCGAGACGGTTGGGAAGAGACGGGCGTGCAGAAAGTCGTCCAGCCTCAGCGTCGCCGACATGATGATAAGTTTGAGCGGATCGCCGGAGCGCGCTCTCGCCGGAACGACTCGAGAGAGAAGACCTGGAAAAGGCGACCATGGTCATTGACAGGAGGAAGACGGCTGGCGCGAACCCAACAAGACGTCGCTGTACATCGACCGTTCGTGCGCCTCGTCGATGATGATGACCGAGTACTTGCGCAGCATCAGATCTCGTTCCATCTCCTTCATCAGGACGCCGTCCGTCATGAACAGTATCCGCGTCTGGTCGGTGCGCGTTCCTTCGAAGCGAATCTGCAAAATTGCGAGTCAGCGCTGCACAATCCCATGCTCGATGCCTGATACGAGACGACGTCGTCCATGCCCAACTCCTCGCCGACTCTCCGTGCCATCGCAACCGCAGCCACCCTTCGCGGCTCCGTGATTCCGATCAGTCTGCCAGACGAACAGTAGCCGGCCTGGCATGGTTTTGGCTACCGTTCAAAAATCGTCACCAACCTCGAACAGAAACTGTGGCACTTGTGTGGTCTTGCCCGAACCCGTTTCTCCGCACAGAATCACCGCCTGGGAGAGTTCGT
This sequence comes from Bunonema sp. RGD898, assembly GCA_014805405.1. Lineage (NCBI taxonomy): Eukaryota > Metazoa > Nematoda > Chromadorea > Rhabditida > Bunonematidae > Bunonema > Bunonema sp. RGD898. The sequence continues at coordinate 9,164 of JACMII010000177.1, read as the reverse complement.
CCTCAAGCGCACGAATGCGAATCACCTGGTTCTCGTTGATCGCCTCGACAATGACCTGCTCCTCGGCGTAGATCGGCAGCAGTGATCGCTGTTTCTCGACATCCTCCGATCTGCTCACGAGTGCAGGTTTCAACACGGTCGGAGGGCGCTAATGTACAAAAAAATCATGTCTCACCCTCCCAAAAAGACAAACCTCCTTCTGTGCCACCGCTCGTTTCTCCTTTGGAGCTTGTGGCTGCGAAGACTCCTCCGTGCCGGCCTTCTCATTCAGATCGGCTACGGCATGCGTTTCCTTGGCTTTATCGACGGGCGGCGGCGCCGTTTCCGTCACCTCGTTCAACACGTCCATCGGTTGATCATCGTCATTCTCTTCGTCACCACTCTCGCCACTACTACTGCTTCCCGTTTCGTAGTATCCTTCCTGTGCACCCATATTCGTCCACAATAAAATCGACCCTCAAACCTGCTCAACCGGACGATTGTGAATTGTGGTTTTGACGTGACGCGCTGAGCATCCGCGTAGCTTTCCACCTTGCTCCGTCACAGCCTCGGCCCTAGGTGTATGGAGGCGAAATCGAGCAACAGATACGCATCGCCACTTACGATGGCAGCTCTCTGTTCGAGATCTTGGTCTGAGCTCGACTCGTCGACACCAAAAGTCCTTGACTTGCGGCCGGGTCCAACTGGTACTGAGCCAGTTGTTCAAACAATGACGCTTGCTACAACCGGCCGACATGGTCATCTGGCAATTAAATGCTCCACTGACCGTCTGTTTCTTCTGTTTTCGCACGGCGACGGCTGCCAACTTCTTCAGTCTGGTTTTCGACAACTTGGCTTCCTGAGGAAATTTGATTTGCATTCGGGCAATTGAAAAGTCCAACCTTTCGCTCCCGAAACAGCTCCTTTGCAGAGACTCGACGACGTTTTGCAGACGCCTCATCCGTGGCATTATGCTCATCGGCTCCCACAATCAAGTCGTTCGATGTGCCAGCCGCCGACTATTAGATGTCAAGATTGCCCAAAATTTCGCAATCGGAGGGAGTTACCGCATATGCGGAGTTGTCCTGTCCTTCGATAACGACAGCTCCTGCGTTCGCTGGTACCTTCTTCTGCTTTCTTTTCTTATCCGCTGACGGCATGCTTTGTTACTGCAATAACAAGGGTGCTGTAGGATCGGTAATAGAAGACATGTTTTTGTTGGAAAGCTCGTCACAGTTGGGCGAATACTTCACGGCCTTCTCAAGAGAACGGGCGAAGGCTGTACACACTTATCACTGGTCTAGTGTCAAGCGTATAAGTGGTCACGCAAGAGAATAACGTGACAGCCGATCTGCAACGACATGAGGTTCATAGGAAGATAGGCTTCGTAAGAAAGTTCTGACCCCACCCCCTTGACTTTCTTGTTTGTCGGCCGTTTTCGATTATTTTTTCAGGGTATAGAGAACTCGGCGAGCTTTTTATGATAAGCTATTGGACTGTTCTCCAAATATGGCCCAAGAGCATGTCTTAAGGCGTCGAAAATCTGCATTGTTTCCATCGATTGAAAAAAGGCGAATGAGAGTGCAGAATTCCGAATTCGCAACGCCGATAAGCTGACAACACCAGTAGAGAAAGGAGATAAGAAACGCAGGAGGGAGACCTTGCTCATTCGCCTCCATGTCTCGAAGAAGTACGCCGCGATCGAGGAACTATGTCCATTTCGCGGATCCCAAACCAGAGTGGTGTTCAGCACCAATTGCTCTTGGAGTGGGGCGCGGAGAAAAGCGACGAGTTCTGTATTTTTCGCGAGAGGTAAAATTAACTTATCTTATTGTGCAATGTATATTGCAGTGGTTGATGCTACACTCGCCCGTCTTTAAGCGACTGCTCGCTGAAGGAAACGGATTTCGAGAGTCCGGGCCAAATGCAGTGATCGAGCTACCAGAGGATGATCCGAAAGAATTCGACGACCTTCTTCAGTTCATCTTCTACGGCATCGTATGCGCGTTTCCCAACTGCAAAGCAATGTATTACATAGGACACCGGATTTCATCGCACGTTTCCTGGGCGCTTCGACTACGACCTCGTATGCACGTTTCCCGACTGAAAGCAATGTATTACATAGGACAGAAAACTTCGTTATCCTCTTCGTCTTGCTTCAAAATATCAGATGGAAGATCTGCTCCGCTTCTTCTGCTATTATGTGCACGCAAAGACAAATTTTATTTCGAGCTTATCGCGTTCGATTCAATGGATTGATGGCGTCTCGCTGCCACGAATGAAGGCAATTTATTTCACTACGCGGCTCATCTAATCCGCTTTAGGCTCTCGTATTTCAAGAAGTCTGCACACGACAGCGGTTGGACGAATTACGAGATGATGGCGTTTGGAATGAGATTTCCGAGACTCTACGTCAGGAGCTGACCGAGCACTACTGCGATGATCAAAAGAAGGCGAACGGAAGGAAAGGATTCTGTAGCATCGTTGTGCCGAAGATTCAATGGCCAAATCTGCCGACATTCGAATCACCTGCTGCCGAACATTGTGGAGGAGTTGCATCGCTGCGTCTGATTGTCGGCCGGGGCGAAGAGAAACGAGTGCTCCACTGCTCGAAAGAGGTGAGTTTCTGATGGTTCAAGTATGGATGCAATCGACAGCTAATCTTCGACAATTTCTCCGCTCTTCGAGAAAGACTTCACAACTGTGGTGATTCACTGGAATTGGAAGATGACAGTGCTGACGGCTTTGTACGCTACATGAACTGGGCATTGAGGAAAAGACCCTGGTATGCTTTCTCAGGTATGCCATAGAAAAAACAATGGAAATAGGCTTTCAGTGCACCAACAATCGGCGATTCTGTGTCTTGGAAACAAATACCAATCTGACATCGATTTTCGCCACAAGATATCTGCCTCGTTGCAATTCACGCTGTGCCACAAGCTTTACCTGGCCGAACGATGTCGCCTTGACGGTCTGCAGGTACGTAGCAGATTAGTGAAGTAATTCTCCGACATTCAACCCTTCAGAAGAAATATTCGGACGAAATTTGCGGAAATGCGACGAAATTCGACGAAGCGAAGAAGTCGGAATGGTGGCCGCAACTGTCTGACACGCTGCGATTGTCCCTTTATGATCGTATCTTTCGGAAGATCGATTTTTCCACGATCCAATCTTAGCAACACCCTTTTGTGTGTGAATATGCATTTACACCAGCAGGCTCGAATGTGCAAGGGTGCATGAAGTGCACTTGACTTTCATTTGTTTGTGAACCGTTTTCGATGAAACTTTTGGGATATAGAGACTCGGCGAGCTTTTCCCGATGAGCAACTGTTACTCCTCAAACATGACTTGAGGGTATGTTTTGAGGAAACGATTATTTGCATAATGTTCTGTCGACAGGAAAACGGTGGATATTAGAGCTGAACAAAACGCTTTTCTACTACAGATAGATGAGGCCTAAGAACTACTAATTCACCAAGTTTCACTGCACTAACTTGCTTCTTCGCCTCTGCTGCGAGTCGAGGGATGGCGCGCCCAGCTGGTGCAACTGCCGCTCGGATTCCAACAGGTGTTTCTGGGAAGGCGGAGTGATGAACATGCAAATCTAGCCCGCCGTTCTGGTACATCGACGGGGAGAGCCCGTGGCGCTGACAGTCCAGATTTAGGCGGCGCGCAAGAAAAGAAAGAAGATGGATTGGTTAGGTTCGGTGCACATGAGGCGGAGAACACCTGTACAAAATAATGGCGTATGTAGAGAAACAAGAGGTGACGGTGATGGACGCTACTTGAGAAGGACAGAATTCATGTGGTACACAATTGGGGCGGCTTTACAAGGTTGACAATGCATCGATAGTATTCGTGTAGCGGTCTGTACACGAGATGATAGGCATTGTGAGTGTACAATTGAACACATGGAGTAGGTGCAGCAGGGTGATCGGTGCTTAGGGCCGCATGAAGTTGACATTTCTGTATTTGTGTTAGTCCGTTCATGTGCAGTTGTTAGTCCCTTCTTCGTCATTTTCAACTGTCGTGGTGGGGGAGAGCGAGGGTAGCCCTAGTTTTGTCACACCGAACGCGAGACTCGAAAGAAGTGCTGTGTCAGCGAAGGCACATATGCACCAACAAAAGGGCAGGATTGTTACGCACTGATAAGGGTCCGTCAAACAAGATCGATAAGAAGTGAATGGAGACTGAAAGGAAGGAAGAACGTGAGGGGCATAATTCGAAGCAGAGCCACCATGTCACGTCGCCGTCTCATGTTTGCGCTACTGCCGTGCCTGTTGCTAGCGGCAACCTGCGGTGCACACCCGAACAAGGTGATCCGGATCTGACGGCGGCGGTGAGAATCAAGGAAAGCATGCGTGCAGACAGTCCGCACGCGCCGCCGGACCCCAGAGGTGATACTCAGGCTCTTCCATCATTATGGTATTTTCGCCCTATTTTGCGCACAATATCGGCGTCCGACGCCGCAGACCACAAAGAGACGATCTACTCGGCCGTGAATTTCGGCTGGGACGGCGCGGACCGCTGCCATCCTATCGATGTCAGAGTCTCGTTATTTATGATGCGAGGAAAAAATATTTCAGCACTGCAGGTTCGCGAACCAAGAGCATGGCTGGAGATCGGCATTGATTTGGCTGCCTAGTAAAAAATGGTACGTTCAAATGTCTAACATAGCAGCCGTAAGGATGTGCACCCAAGAACGATCTCGTTTTTACCATTGGAAACAACTCGACGAGGATGGAAGTGTCTTTGATTTCATGATTAATGTTTCGTACGATAGAAGAATGAGCCGACTCTTCCTGACCAACCGAGGAAATTTCTCGAAAATCTATGAACAAAATCTAATTCTAGATCCCGGTTCTTTGAAGATACCCCTCACAATTATTCTTTCGCTCTCTTAAAACGGCAATGAGAAATCATTTTGATCCTAATGTTATCCTACCCTATGTTACACTACGAATCGTTCCCGCAGGTGCGTGTGCTTCAACGAGTACTCTGACTGCACGGGCCAAACGGCCTGCTTCAAGGGGCCACGTAATGAGTCTTTTGAAGAAAAGCATACATGTCATTTCAGACATGTGGCCGACGCATTTCGACTGGGGCTACGACATCCGTGCTGTGAGCATCCGCACCGACCATTGCCCCGATGGTCTGCACGTCCCCGACCACCGACCCACGGTGCTCTATCACAATCAGTGCTGACAAGGGAAGGGTCTCAACTCCGGACCGAGTTGAGACCCTTCCCTTGTGAGGCGCCGGCTGCGGCACGGGAAAACATCCGAAACAGCGCGCCGCTCTTGTCAGAAACCAATTTACAGGGTGTCCCAAAACTTGGGTAACTTTTTGCGACACTTACAACTTGACAGAAAATGGGTCTTTGGGGGCAGTTCAAAAGTGCACTCGGTAGCCCAAAATCTCCTCTTTCGAATGGTGCCCTTGGATTTGGAAAATTCGTGTTTTGGGTGTAAACTGCAGATCGAGTCAGAAGGCCACCTACGGCCGTCGTGATCACGACAACCAGACGGGGCATGAAAGTGAAACTTCTCTGGATGATAGAATAACTTGTCCTCTACCAGATCTGAAAGTTTGAGTTTCTGTTGTTTACGGAGCGCCGAGAACGAGGCTCTGCAAGTCGGCTTCCATCGTCATTTTCAGATTACACAACTTCGAGTTTTGCTGAAAATCGCATTTCTGACCACAGAAATTTCATTTCATATCTCATCCGATCTCATCCGGCCTAAAGTGGTCACTGAGATCGTAGGTGGTCTGCCCCGCACGGTCTACAGTTTGCACCAGCGTAAGAATTGTCCAAATCTAAGGACACCATTCGAAAGAGAAGACTTTGAGCTGCCGAATGCACTTTTGAACTGCCCCCAAAGACCCATTTTCCGTCGAGTTGTGGGCGCCGCAAAAAAGTTCCCTGAGTTTTGGGACACCCAGTACTATGCCAACGACACGATCTGCACGCCCTGCCATGCCGCGTGCTACGACTACGGATGCACGGGGCCAGCGCCAATCCTGGGACCAGGCGGTTGCAATCGCTGCCAATTTGCCAAACTGTCCGACGACAACACTCGACCGGGAACGGTACGGGAAGTCGCCGAGTTTAACGGGAAGAAAGATGTGAACCGAAGGTGGGAGGAAGCGTCATCCATTGGCCTTGGCGGCCGATTTAAAGAGGGTGTGCTGTAGTTTGCACTCAAGTAGAACAGACTTCGGTAGTGAGCGGGGGCGCAAAGAGAGACTGTTCGCAAGGAAAATAATGAACGTTCAGTCTCGGGGGGATTGAGCGTGGCGAATAGAAAGACGTGGATTCAGGTCGAGCACTGCCTATTTGGCACGTCACAGAGCAAGGTCTGCGCGGAGAATGGTCTAAACTCGTACTTTTTGCGCCCCGCTACCGGGAATGGGAGCGAACGCGTCGAGGACAGCGTATGCGTCTGTCCGTAGCATACCACGAGGAGATAAAAACGCACAGATCTGCGTGAGCTGCAGTCCCGAGTGCCTCACCTGCACGGGACCGGGCGTCGAGGTACGTGTGCGTGTGTGTGCCAGGCAACATGCTCCTCTTTCACTTTGCTGTCAGCGGTTTTTGCGAACTCTCAATACGCGCACCAAAATCGTCGTCATTCTCCCCCAGTTTGAGAGCCGCGCGCTAAAACCGAATGTTCGGAGTGGTGAATCCAAAAATTACGATCAGACCGGCCACGTAATACTTTGCCAATAATCTCAATAATCTGGGTCGTTGTGTTCGAGTGAGCGTCCGTGATGAGTCGATTCGATCGATTGGCACAACACAGATGCACGTCAACTCGGTTCGCTGCCAGTGCCGGGCCTACATCCTGTCGGACGTGAGCGGCAAGTTCCCCGAGACGTGCGCGCTCTCCTGCGACGGACCGGACTATTACCTGATCGGGCACCAGAACGACTCAACGCCCTATCCTCGGAAGTGTGGGCGCTGCAGCGAAACCTGCGACGGTTGCCACGGCCCGTCCGAGATGGACTGCGATCGGTGCCGCACCGCCGAGGTCCTGCAACCGGACGGCACGAAGAGATGCGTCAACGAGTGCCCGCCCGACGCACCATTTTTTTCGCGCGAAGACAAGCGCTGCAGCAAGGAGGATCGCGATGCGCTTCCTAGTCAGCCCGCCAACTTGGCCCTGTGGCTGTCGATCTTTGCACTGGTCGTGATCGCCGTCCTCATCGGGGCGATCATCTACCGCTGCAATCGCTACCGAAAGGACTTGGAGACAGAGAGGTACTTAAACGAGCCGGTGCTGCCTCCGCTGGCACCCGTGGACCCGAACGCGACGCCGAACATGAACCGACTGATTCTGATCCCGGCCGAGCAGCTCACTCACAAGACTAGCCGTCCACTGGGCCGTGGCGCGTTCGGCGTCGTGTACGCGGGCATCTGGATGCCGGAAGGACGAGGCGGACCCAGAGCACCGGTGGCCATCAAGATCGTCAGGGATTTGAGTCCGCAGACACAGCAGGTTGTTGGCTAGTTTCACTCCCATCCATGTTAAGAGAGAGCTTGCCCTGCATACAACGCCAATTTTGCCGGAAAGAACTGCCAGGCATGGTCGGGGGATTTTTCCGTTTCTCGACCATCAAGCGCCCAATCGGGCCGAGAACTTTATCACTGATATGCGTGTAGAACTCAGCTGGCTCACACGATTCAATGGGTGGTGCGAAATCGTAAACCTTTCAAAAAGCGATCTAACGGAGATTCCCGCAGGATATTCTGGACGAGGCGTTCAAGATGGCGATGCTCCAGCACCAGCATCTTCTCAGGCTTGTGGGTGTCTGTCTGGCCGGCAACCGTACGCCACCCATCCCTTTTCAACTTATGCCACCACTCTGCATCATTCAGACATCCAAATGGTCACTCAGCTCCGTCCACTCGGCGACCTCCGCAACTTCCTGCTCAAGAACCGTCAGAGTTTAGCCGGTCGAGACTTGCTCATCTACTGCTACCAGATCGCTTTGGTATTTCGGTTATTTTGGCACAAGGAAATCTCCATGAAATGCAGGCCATGGAATATCTCTTCCAACAACGACTGGTGCATCGTGACCTAGCCGCAAGAAACGTGCTCGTGAAAAGTACTCTTTTCAATTGAAGACGGTCTACTGGTATTTTGCATGAGACACACGGGGAAGAATCTTATCGCTTGAGTTTGTGGTCGCCGCACGCTCATTGGGCGTGTTGATTCGTGAAAGAGAAATGTGCTATTGAGTTATATGCTCGCCGGATTTTGTGCTGGCTATATGAGGGGGCGACCGCAAGTTCATAACACGCACACACAACTCGCTTGTTAGAAGTCTAATAGACAAAGGAGAACGCCGTTTAGGCGTGAATCACGTCGAGGTCACGGACTTTGGGCTGGCCAAGTTGCTGGACTATAACGAAGAGTCGGCGCACGTCGTCGGGCGTGTGGCCCCGAAATGGCTTGCGCTGGAGTGCTTCTCGACGAAGAGCTACAATCACCAAACCGACGTTTGGGCATTTGGCGTCACGTGTTGGGAGGTGAGCGGGTTGCTCTTTTCAATGAGAATTCGCCTCTTCTTACGCACGCACGCGTCATGATCACATGCTCGTTGTGATTGGGGAAACGAGTGAGGTAGTGGTGTGAAACTGCAGATCCTGACATACGGCACGACTCCGTACTCGCAGCTCCACAACGCCGACGACCTGGAAAGCTGGCTGGAGGCGGGTAACCGACTGGAGCAGCCGAACAACTGCTCCATTGAAGTATACCGCACCCTTCTTCAATGTAATCACCACCGCCTTCAACCGTGTCGTGTCGAGTGTGAGAATTTCCACCCATCAGGCTGGGTGGCCGAGCCTCAGTCGCGGCCCAACTTTGTGCTGCTCCGCGAGCAATTCGAGAAGTACTGTTTGGCGCCGCATCTCTTCGTCACGGCATCCACCTCTCTATCTTCGTCATTATCATCATTATTATACCGGACAATCGACTATTGCCGCCGCTCGCTCTCCTCTCTCACTACCGACCGATGCGGTGTAGCGAATTTCGATTCTTGATCCGACGCTAGCGTTACTCCTCATTGCGATATTTGAAATGAACAGTGCTCCTCGGTGTGCACTCTTGTCTTCTTCCCCCCATCCACCAAGAAAAGAGACCTGAGGGAGGAGTGTCGGCGTGAAAAGACGGTAGGAA
>JACMII010000176.1:0-14902 GCA_014805405.1 Bunonema sp. RGD898 | reverse complement strand
GTAGAAGAAGAAAAAGAAGACGATGAGACGGCAAATGGGAAGATGCGCCTACTAATTGGCGATGCACCGCCTATTATGATGCGCGGCGACCCTTCCGTCGTTAGAGCAAATGACCACTGCGTTATGGCTTCCCGACTGGGCTCGGGAAAATCAGCACACGCGCGCGCGTGTCCGTGAGAGAGTTCTGTTGAGGAGGTAGGGGAGGGGGAGGGAAGAAGCTGAGAAGAAAGCAAACAGCAGCAGCCAGAGAGGCGGAGAAGAAGATGCGCCTCTCTCGAGGATGAGATGAGGAGGAGGAGGGGGAGGGGAGAGGAGAGGAGAAGAAGAAGAAGCAACGGAGGCAGACAGCCAGAGAAGAAGGAGACGAGGGGGAGGAGAGCCACAAAGTCCGCGTTAATGAATTAGTGCTTCGCGCCGTGGGGCCTGGATTTTCGCAAGAAAGACGAGAGTGAGGCGGCGGCGGTGGCGTTGCTACGGTAGAGTGGGCGCGAGAAACTCGTGAAACATTTATTGCGACGTCTCCGCCACCCAGGGCTCGCTCTGTTTGCCTCCGTGCGCGCACGCGTACGCACATCCCGCAACCTCGTCGTCCCTTCTCCTCCCCTCCTCCTTCCTTTCGCCCTTCATCACGCCGAGGGATCGCATGTCAACCGCCGGGGGGGGAAAGGTGAGACGCAGAAGACAGGAAGGTGTGGTAGTAGAAGCCGCCGAAGAAATCGCGGAACGCTTCCCCACAACAACAACCACGCGCGCACCTGCAGACGAGACTGGGTGGGGGGTGACGTGGTGCGGTGGAATAGCAAAGACGGACGACTCGAAGAGGGCACACGGAGGGGGAGGAGGAGGAGGAGGAGGAGGAAGCGGAAAGCAGGGGGAAGACTGCACGTGCATGTCGTCGGGAAACTGACATTGGCCAACAATAGAGGACCGACAACAACAATGCGGGAAGGGTGGCGAGCGGCGCGCGAGATCGGAAGACGAGATCGAGACGGGCAGGAAGAGCGAGGGACTTGAAGTCACAACAATGCCTTCTCTTCTCTGGGGAGGATGTGGTGGGGGAAAGACGCGCGGAAAACAACGATCATCTTCTCTTCTTCTTCTCGCCCGCATACGATCGCGCGCGACCTCCACCATGACGGCGGTCGCTATTTTGGCGAGATGCACCTGCGGGAAATGAAGGAGACCTGCTGAAGAGCATCCAAGTGAAGCGCGTGCGCGATACGGGGACGAATACGACGATGAAGACAAATTGGATGCGTAATGGTGACACGACTCGGGCGCAGTGGCACGGCGACGACAACAACACGCTGCGGCGCGCAAAATGGCGAATGACAGAAGGAGAGGAAGAGAAGAAGCGCTTCTGTCGCTGCACACGACAGTACATGAAAACAAGGGGACCAAGAGAAAAAGCCCTATGCCCTGTAATTTTCGTGTCACGCGGGAAGGACGATGACGACGACCACGCCGACAATTATGATGAGATGATGGTGTAGTGTACATGCATGAAGAGAGGAAGCGAGGGAGGGAGGAGGAAGGGGAGCGGGGGGAAAAAGAGAGGGGGAGTAATTTGATTTGGACCCCCTCCGCCCGCTGCGGCCAGCCAGTCCCTACGACGACGGCGACGGCGACGCCCACACCCGTCAACCACTTGCACCACTGGCCCACTGACCAGCGTGGTGCAGTTTGGAGAGAGAGAGAGAGGAAGGGTGACTAGGGGTAGCATAGAAATGCGCTATAGTGCGACTGCAACGAGAAGAGAGAGCAAAGATGGACTGGCCCGGCCAATGGGAATGAATGCACTAGCCAGTAGCAGGAAAACAAGTCTCTACAGAGACATTCTTCCCACACCAACACACACGCCATTGCAACAACACGATCGGACGACGACGACGACGCGTGACTCTAGTCCATTCTAGGAATGTACTGGACCGAAAAGATGCAGAATGAAGGGCCCAGTAAACAGCTGAGGAAGATTTGCGAAGATGGGCAGCCCAAATTGGAGACGAAACCCTGGGTATGCAATGCAAGTTGAGAGGGGAGGCGCAATGCCAGATGCGTCTGACAGACGTGGCACCATCGGTCGGTCGCATGACCTGGTTATGCTAATTTTGTTCGGTCGAGTCGGCAAGGTGAGGAGGCGACTGCCATTGCTGCTGTCGTCTGGGCGACCAAAGATGAGGGAAAACAGGGAAAACACACGCGTGGTCACGAAATTGTGGGAAATCACGAAGAGCGGCGGCGGCAGGGAGGAGGGGGTAATGTCTCCTGTCCACTCGCCGTCCAAATCTCTCGATGTCGTGATGATGAGTGGATAATCCGCGGATGGGAGGGAGGGGGCCGTTGCCAATTTGTGTATAGACACACGGATAATCTGTGCGCGCGGGCTAAAAAAAACAGCCCGCCCGCCGCCGCCGCCCGTCCGCTGCCCGCGCACTGCCCGCCCAACTTTACACACAGCGGCGGACGGGCACACGACTAGCTAATCTCGTTCCGGCTGTGCGATGCCCATCATTCATGCACTTCGCAGGGGGCGGGTGTGAAAATAGTTGGCCCGCGCGGGTGTCGGCGGGAGGAGGACCGAAATTAGCGGCGTTCAGGGAGACGGGCAGAGGAGGGGGAAAAGTAGGCGAGTGAGTGGACAAAACGAGTGAGAGCGAACGAAAGCGAGCGAGGGGAGCCTCCACACACACACACACACACACACACAGACTGGTGCACAAATAGAGCGCGTCTCTCTTGACGAGGACGAGAAAACACAACACAGCACAGAAGCGATTGCAGCTGTGTGTGTGTGTGGGAGGGAGAGCGCGAGGCGTAGACGCCTAAATTGTGGATGGAGAGAAGAAGAGACGGCAGATGGAACGCGACAACGCGACAGAGCGAGAAAACACGAGAGAATGGCACTCGTGTGGAAGGGATCGGGCGCCGCCGCTGAAAAACACCTGCAGCGCGGCGGCGGCGGCGGCGGCGGCGCTTGATCTGTCTCCGTGGAAGACAGACGAGAAACGTTTCTTCTTCTTCGTCGTCGTCGTCCCGGCTCCATCGACTCCCAACAAAGCACACGTCTCTCGTCGCGTGAGAGAGAGGGAGAGAGCGCGCACGCGCCGACTCAGAAAGTGGCAGGATCGCTTTCACGGAAATGTGTGGGAAACCGGCACGGAGGTCTCCCCTCTTCTCCTCCTCCTCCTCCCCCTCCTCCCGCTCCTCTTCAACTAGTACGACCAGCCAAACTTTCCGACGATTGCTGTTGTACAAAAACAGCATAGTGCTGATGGGCCACCATGCTTTTCCCCTCTTCTCTCATCTGGCATCCTCTCCCATAATAATGGGTCGGACCAGCGAGGAAGAGGGGGAGGAGAGAAGAGGAGGAAGAAAGAGTGAGCGAATGGCTGAGTGGACACGCCGTCGTCGCCGCCGCCGTTACCAGCAGCAGCAGCAGCAGCGCCGCACCCATTACAGCCTGCAGTGCGTCGTTGTGGCCGTCGAACATCTTTCTCTCTCTCCCCTCGAGTGTACACTCCTCTCTTCTCTTTCTCTGCCAGCAGGACAGGAAGTGAGCAGAGGACGGAGGCATGCAGCCAGACGGCGCAAGCCGCGGCGGCGACGTCCCCCCCCCCAGATAAGCCGCTCATACCGACGAACCGACATCGAACAAGACGAAGAGAGAAGGAGGAGGGGAAGCAACGTGCATGTGTGGCGGCATGAAAAAGAATCACACCATGCGTACGTTTCTTCATCTTTTCTTTCTTCGACTCCACCGCCTCCGCACGGCGGTGACGAATGAGACGCCCACCACATGACACGAGTCGTGTGATGCGGACGCCCCCCGCCCCCTTTTGTCGAGACAAAACGTTGGCGACCAATTTGCGTAAGTACAAATCAGGAATGAAGGGAGGGAAGGGGGATTCTCGATCAACCAGAGCCTCCGCGATGCATGGGGCGTTATTGTGATAGGAGAGGAAGAAGATCCAGTCACCTCCATTCACTAGACGTCACGAGCAGCCACCTGGTCGCCACCGTGATTCAGAGCTTCGCTGACAAACAAGGTTAGCGACGGTGGCAGCAGCGTAAACAGCTGTCTCCCCGTAGGGAACAGATTCATGGAATACCCATCTTCATGCGACCGTAGTGACGATATGTTTGTCAATGTATCGCCGCGCGACTAAATCTCTCTCTCTCTCTCTCGCGCGAATCGTTGTTTTGTAGGAAAGACGAATGTGTTTGCTCTTTCGAGTAGGCATTAGGTATGCAGTGGCAATGAATGTACTGTTGCTAGACGGCGGCGGCAAGAAACGTGGGCTCAAAATTGCGGAAGTCTGCACCGAATCGTTCGATCAGTTCGAGGGGCGCCGTCGAGTGACGGGCTCGGGCTCGGAACTCTCGGTTCCGCTCGTCCTGCTCATCTTGGAGCTGTCGTCGTCGGGCGGTCGTATCCGCAAGCTGGCGCGTCAGTTCGTCCATGATCTGCTGAGTCGGCGACTGCCACCGCCATCGAACGGACGCTCACCTGGCTGTCTTTTTCCTCGACGATCGCCCGTAGTCGGACTTGCAGTCGTCTGCACTCCTCGACGGCAATTGCTTCCTCGACCCTCAACTTGAGTCCTGCGCTCCGTAGCCGCAGATATCCGAGCTCCTGGCGGAAGGCGAGCCACTGCTCCAGAACCCAGACGTCCGTCGGCTCTGCAACCGTCGTGTCGGGACGATAGAAGAAGGGGGGGCAAGAGGAAGAAGAAGAAACATACCTCTCTGCAGTCTGGACTCCAGTGCTGCGCCCGCTCGACGGACCTGTTCGATTCGAGTCTCCACCTCGGCCAGTGTTCGTTGCACTTCGGCCGAGTCGCGCTGCCGTTCGTGGTCGCGCCTATATGTTGAGGGGAGACTAGTTGTCAACGTGAAACACACTTTTTGACGATGCGTTCGGCAACTCGCTGAATGTAGCGCACATTTCGCTCGTCGTTCTCGTCCAACAGCGGCGGTGCATTGTCGGTTTCCAACCGTGCGACCTCCTCCGCTGGTTTGTTGTCGGGCTCCAGAATGAGTGGCGGAACGACCACTACACACAAAGGTCGTCATCTCAATTACCGCAACTAAAAGTCGCTAACCGAGTTGGGTGCGTCGTCGCTGAAATGGCTCGCGCAATCGATCGGAAACCTCGACGTTGACAGCACAGTTCTGCTGTTCGGGTGGCTGGTCTCGATCGCCTGGCGGTGAATTGCCACCGCCCAACCCCCGCAATCGTCGGAAGGTTGCACGCGACAACATGGCCGTCTCCTTTGCGCTTTCCGAGGCGCCCTGAAACGGCCGTCTCTCATCTTGCTCCGGGCCTTACCACGGTGACGACGCTTGGAGTTGCGCCGCTGTACTGATGTCGCACCCGAAGTCGACCGGCACTGTCGAGTGGCGAATTATTGTCGTGTTCGCCGCCCACGGTAATCCTCGCCACACCGTCGGCGCCGCTTTCGCAGGACGAAGAGTCGTCGTTCTTCTCCAGCTCCAGACGTTCGAATGGCGGCAACGGCGGTCGCTGCTGGCATGCAATCCAACTCTCAAAGCAATTCTACCGTCGCTGGCGGAGCGTCCCGGAAGTCGTCGTCATCGTCGTCGTCGTTATCGTTATCTTTGTCCAGACGATTGCCAACAGGAGTTCGGCCGTCGACGTTGTTCTGAGAACAAAACATGCATCGCCTTTCCAACATCGGAGAATCGATGGTGCGCACCTGTGCGTAGAGCGCCAGACTCGGTGGCCGGTTTTGTGCCGCATCGCTGGCTCGTCTGCGCAGCGAGCTTCTCCGACGGTTCAGTGACGAAAGCAGCTGCTTCGCCTGCTGCGTGGTGAGAGACTTTGCGGTGACACCGTCTTGCGTCCAGTCGAGAACCGTGCTCTCCAACATTTCCAGCTCCTCGTCGTCCGCAACCAGGGGCATCGGCTGTTTCACGCTGTTTGCGTCGTCGTCCTGCAAAGCTCGTCGTGTCAGTCGAACGATCGCACCGTGTGTCTCCCATGCCACTAGAAATGCGTCGTTTTCGCACCATTTGCGATCGCCGCACACCTCACGATCTGCAGACCGGTGCTGCTCTATTGAACCCGTAGCTATGTATTGCAGCGGTAGTAAGGCGGAGCACAACGAATATGCAAAACTTTGAGCTATTTGGCAGTCTGCCAAGATGATGGACCCAGGTGAGCCGGATCTTGGTCGTGCTGAGCAAGTCGTACCTCAGCAACCTGACTTGAAGATCGACTACACCGAGAGACCGCTAGACATTTTTGCTGGTCCTTGAACGTCGTCGATTCGCCCCCCCCCCTTCTCTTTCATTTTGAACACGCAGCAACGTCGATAGCACACTATGTAGCGATCGATCATGAGCCAACACGACACGATCTCCTCCCCTTTCCCCCATCTCATGCTCACTCGTCATGCCAAAGCGACTGCTGCACTCCCCTCGCTGGCGCCGTGCCATTCCCTCCGGTTGCTGTCCTTCTTCACTCGCCCGCGTTGCCTATCGATTGATGCGGCGGCAGTGCGTATGCGCTGACTGCGCGCGATGACGCTCGCTCTCTCTCTCTCTTCTCTTTCTCCCACTTTGTGTGCAGGAGACTGCACGCGCTGGCGCTGTCACGCGCCGCACATCATGCGCTGTTATTGTTGTCGTTGTCCGCAACCTGCGGCTGATTATGTCATTGTTCTCTCATGATGAGCCCGTTTTGCAGACTGCGATGACGTCCGCCAAGCAGAGAGGCGACGAGATTGAGAGGCTCGCCGACCAACTACGCACCTCCTTCGTCACTCTCCGCATTGTGCCCGACTCGAGAAAAGTGATTATCGTTTTTCCAGACGGAAAAACGCTTGCAATTATGGAATTTAGCCCTCCACATCAACTGGAGAAGGTGAACCTCAAGCGAGTGGCGCAAAGGGAGAAAGCAGGGCTCCTCCCGCTTGTTTGTCATCATCCCCTCCAGTTGCTGGTAAGTTCCACTTGCTGATCGACTAATGAGGTTTTCTAACAAGCTCGCTGTACTCTTCGTCGTCCATATCCTCGACCGAAACGACGCCCACCTCCGGACGCCGACGACAATCCGGCTCGCCGGTCGGACGACGACGACGACGACGATAGCAAACGTGTGGACGGGCCGAAAACCCTGGCCGAGTATTGTCAGCGCTACTCCAAGGTTGCTAGCATAGTTGGCATCGGGAAGATGAGACGCTCCTCGATTAGATATTGCTCTCGTCGGACGACACGATCGGCTCACGGCTCAAGATCAGTCTGACGCCGATCTGTCTGCGCCCGTCGGCCAGCTCCAAGAGTCTGTCGTGCTCCGTCCAGGTCCGTGCAGAGATCTTTCTCCTCCCTACATGCCATTCTCGTTCAGTCTCAACTGGTAGAGCCGCCGGACGAGTCGGTCCTGCGGCCAGACATGGACGAGCTGGTCGAGTACTTTGCGCACATTGTACGCGTCCGAACCAACATGTCATCGACGGCCGAGAGTATGTACGCCTAGTCTTTCGACGACGACACCGATCAGGGACAATACGCACCCTCGTGGTCGTTTTCCCCAGAGAAGCGAATAAACTATTAAAGCGATTGCTTCGGTGGAAGGGGGTTACCTCGCTGCTGTCGGTCGCCGTCGTCTTGACGGGCGTCGCCGTCGACGAGGAACTGGAACCGGGGTTCTGTTCCTCGGAGAAGGACGAGTTCTCGCTGCTCGTCGTGCCAGACGTTGGCAACTCGTCGATCCGAGCCGGGGTGGTCGTCGCGATGATGATGTCGCTCTCCGTCGAGCTGTGCCGCGCGTGCTGTTTGTTCTGTACATAATTGCTTCGCATTTCAAGCAACCTTGGTAGCATGGTTTTCCAAGAGACTCGACACTCGTGGCGCTGGCATCGGCACTAGTTCTGAATGTGCTCAGATCAAACGAAACGATCGTCGACTGTTACCGTTTTCCATGTCGGCAGGCGGCAGAACCTCCTCCGTCGCCGTCGCCGTCATCTCCATTTCGAGTTCGCCGTTGTGCATCAGCTTGGCGCGCTTCTGTTGCAACGAGAGCGATATGTGTTGCCGACAGTACAGCCTGGGGGTATCGCCGTGATTTTGATGACGTCAGATTGAAGTCTACCTCCAGACGTTCTCCTTAAGGTAGAGCGCCCGATCAAGATTCGCATCGGTCGGCTGCAGTTGTCGTCCGCAGAATGCGCACTTGTGACACGCCCGATGTACGAGCGCGCCTCGCTCGAACGGAAGCGACTCGGCCGCGTAGACGACTTTCGTGCAGAGAAAGCAGATGTGCCTCCGTCGCGGGTTCAACGTGTCCTCCGAGTCGAAGGCACTCGGATTCGGCAACGGGCCGCTTCCGGCGCCGATGCACGGCTGCGACAGGTAGTGACGACGGACCGACGACGGCGTGTTGCGCCCTGTCTCACCTTCTCGTGTGCACGAGGAAAATCAGCAATCTCGAGTACCAGAAAATGGCGGCTGCGGCTCGCGGAAATGGACGGCAGCGGTCGCGGAAGAGGCGGCGGAGTTGTCGGTCTGATGTAGGAACGAGTTCCTTGGCGAGATCTGCGGCGAGTTCTCCTTGTCGCTGCTGCCCGTCTGGCCGTGTCGTTTTGGAAGCGAGGGCGGCGGGAGTGCGATCCGTTCGGACGGCACGGAAAATGGACGAGGCGCCGATGTGGACGGAGGAACCTGAAGTGTGGGAATTGTGCCAAACTCCTCGAGAAGGCTGAGTTACTCGAACGACGGTCGGCTGCAGTCGAGCTCGCTGTTGACTGCCCGTCGACTCGTCGTCGTCGTTGTCGTCGTTCGTTTCTTCTCTCGGCCGGACGCGCAATCGAATCGTCGGTCGAACGAGATCGCGTTGACTCGGCGACTTCGTCAACGATCGATTCTCACCATACACCATGGCTTCGACCTGTTGTTGACCGCCTTGTGCGACGTCTCTTATAGAATGTGGTCAACCTTTTTCACGAGCTCCTGATTCAGTTTCTCGACCGTCTGTCGCCGCCGGGGGGCAGTGTTCGGCGTCGTCTCTGTAGACTCGCCAGCGGGGTACAGCGACGAGTCGCCGAGGATGGTCATCGACGAGTCGGCACCGCTCTCGGTTCGATTCCACATGGCTCGAACAGCACGCAGGTTGCGCCGTCTCTTTCGACTCTCGTCCGACTCGTCGCACTGAACTCGGTTCGTCCAGCCAACCCGACCCGCATTGAAAACCTCGTTCTCGACGTGACTGGTCTTTCGTTTCGCGCTGGACCCGGCGATGCACGATGAGGGACGTGGCTTTTCCGAGATCCCCGACACGTCGGCCATCATCGCATTCGGTGGTACCACCATCTCTGAGAGCTTCTGCGCCAGGACGAGCAAGAATCGGGCCTAGACGAGTCGTCGATTTCTCGTGAGTCTGCACTACAACCGAACAGCGCACCTTCTTCTCGGGGGCCAGCAGTCGCCATCCGTACTCGGTGCATGGCGCAGAAAGCGAGTGCAATCGATCGACCAGCGAAAAGGAGGCGCCCAGTCGACTGTAGGCAGACGCGTTCCCGTCCAAAAGGACGGACCTGCGCAATGTTCTCTCGCGTGAAAGGATCTAATGATGATGCCGTCGCATACCAGTCTTCATCGGTCGGATGGTAGCGTGCCAGCATCGTGCAGAGTAGTCGGCCGTCGGTCCAGCTAGAATAGGGTGGTGCAGACCTGGGCGAGAAGGTTAAGAGTACCTGCTGTCAAAGTTGGGCGCCATCTTGCAGCCGCTCAGCGCCAGCACAGAACGCAGCGTTTGCCAGGCACGCCAGAAGAGCTCCGACTCCTCGGACCAGACACCGATCGTCCGCGACGTCGAAGAGATGTCCTGCAGTCAAAAACGGAGACACATCGATGCAATGACGCGTGCCATACGTCCTCGTCGATGAGATGTCTGACGTCCGACGTGGAGACGACCTGTTGATTGGACGAGTTCTCGCAGGTCTTGTACCGTGTCCTCGGATCGAGCGTGTGCTGCAATTGGCATGTCCCAGAACTGACTGCATGCATATCGTCGACGAACCCGCAGGTATGGCTTCGCGACATTGTGAACGGTGGTCTGCGGCAACAGCCGGAAGATGGTCTCCCTTTCTGCGAGCACCTCCTCGTCCGATTTCCTCGCTTTCGCCCATTCCGCCGTCGTCCACGCTAGATCCAACGCTGAGAGGAATCCGCGCGCGGCGCCGGATCCCGTCGGCCAGAACGGCTAACCACAAGCAATGTTGACATCGATCGATCGTCGCCTGCCTACCTCGTGAAGCGAGTCGCCAGCAATGCCCAGCAACAGTCGGTGACCGTGTCGGGCAACGAGCCTCGACGACCATTTCGCAGAGAAGAGGGACGTAAAGTCGAAGACAGCGACGTCCGGCTCGCCCTGTCGCGGCGTTGTGTGAAGCACTCGAATGCGAATACACTACCTTATGGTTCCTGGCATAGTCGAGCCTCGGCAGTTGTCCCTTGGTGGCGAAGTCTGCGGCCGCCCGAACGTAGGCCAGCAAGCTAGGTCGGTCGACATTGGCGGCGGAGAGCAGTCGACCGACGTCCTCTTCGTCCTGTTTGTGCGGTCATTTCCCTCTCACGTAGCATTCCTACATTTCGGAGGACGCCGCTCTCGAGAAGACTCTGCTTCTTGGCGCACATGACAAAGTAGTGAGTCTCGTCCTTGTAGTAGACGATGTTCTCCAGCTGGGCGCCGCACTCGGTGGCCATGTCCCGGAAGAAGGCCTGGTTGAAGACGTACGACACACCACTGGAGGAATGTCGCGCACTTTGCATGGGAGATCTCACTCGGCGTACCTGATCTCCTGGACCCGATCCTCTTTCCGCGTCCTGCGATGCACGAAATTGGACGTGATGCCGATGGCGAGCTTTCCACGCATCTCATCCCTCGGGAATCCCGGCAAGGAGTTGCGTTTCCCGTCCGCCGCCTGAACCGAGTGCCAGGTCAGGGTGCTGACCACATGCGAGGCGGGCTCGACGCGAACTCTCCAGCCATCCGACGGAAGACTGGAGGTGGGCGGCACGAGCTCCAGGAAGGAGACGCCCTCCACCAGCTGAACGCCGAGCACGAGGGCGACCTTGAGCAGAAGGCACTGCAGCTGCTTGATCGAGATGTGCTCAATCGAGCCGCTGCAGAAGCGGGGATAGAAGAGCTTGGCGCCCAGGGCTCGTAGGTCCGCGATGACGTGCGGCCATAGGTGGAGGACGTTGTGACGGGAGAAGGTGGATCTCGCCTCCAGCACCACGCATCTTGAGCCGAGTAGGGCATGCTCGACGGCCAGACGCAGTCCCACCGGACCTGTATTTCCCACATATTGCTCCCCTTCTTCGATGCTCGTCCCATTTGATGCGAACCAACTCGCACGCAGTCTCTCTTTCTCTGTATGTCATGAAATTTTCGCCCTTTCCTCTGATTCGTCACCGTGTTGGCACCTACGCGGCAATGCGTAGGAGGCAGTCGCAGCTGTGCATCGTTTTTGTCTCCTTAGATAAGAATAGAACAACAACGGGCACGCACGCCTCTCGCCCCGCGCTGTGCCGTTCATCCAACCAAGACAATGGGTATGCCGATGACTGATTATCTATCGATCGGCACTTGCCTGCGCCGATGACGAGCACGTTCAGTCGGTCGCCACTCCGTTGTTGCTGTGCCTTTTCGTAACAGCTCTGCGCCCTGCGTGCGTCCAGCACTGCCCACAGTTTCTCGGCCTTCCAGTAGGCGACCCGACGAAGGCTGCAAGAAAGGGGGAGGATTAGTCCCAACAACACCGCGAGATTAGTGTCGACGAAGAAGCAACAGTCTGCAGCAGCAGCAGCAGCAGCAGCAGCAGCATGGGAGTGTGCTTTGTCTCGTGCGCCCAAGATTACGCAAGCGTTCGAAGCAGTGCGTGCGCATGCGCATGCGCGTGAAGCAGCAGCAGTAGTAGCTGTCACATTGAATCGTGAACATCGTAAATCCGTCGTCTCCCCGCGCTGCTGCTAATGGCACACTGGCTGGCAGGAATGTGTAGACAGGAAGGTGGAAGAAGATAAGTTGCTGTCGCTGTCTGTCCGTCCGTCTGTCTGCGCGTCTGACTAATAGCAAATGTTCGTCGCTCGTTGTTCGGGCGCGCGTGCGCGCACGCGACCCGCATTAGACAGAAAGGGCAACAAATCAGCGCGGCTTGCTTGCAGTTGACCAGTTTTCGGCACATTCCAAAAGCGGGTTTCCCCCGTGCTTCTGTCTGTCTGACAAGAAGCAGAAGAAGAAGCGTCATCCGAGTGTCATCTGAATGTCCCCTCGGCCCGTGATGGCGCGAGAAGCGAAAGTATGTTTACACTCTCCATTTCCAGCCTGCGCGCGCATAATCGCTCGTTCGCTTGCCCAATTTCGACGATGCCCTTTCCCCCCTTGGAATGGCAATAGTATACAGCGTGGAAGCGGTGGCAGCCATTTTCACCTCCGTCACCTTTGCTCTCTTCTCTCCAAGGTCGACGGCATCGTCGCATGCGCGCGCGCACATTATCTGCACACCGCATCAAGAAGAAGAAGAAGGAACGTCGCTGTATGCGCATTGATTTTTGCCGTCCTACAGCCGCAGTAGTCGGAGCGGTGAAAGAGTGTATCGCTCGCGCAGGGGATTTCTCGCTCGTCCTCTCGGGTCCAGTTCTCTTCTAGCTGCAGCAGCAGTGGTAACTAAGCGCCCCCTTCCCGGGAGATAAGCGGTCCGGACGTGGTGGTGCGCAGTCACACACACAACGCGTGCATGCATGCAAATATTTGCGCGTCCGCTTTGCGCACACAAGACTGCTTCAAGCGCACCATAGGAAGAAGCGGAAGCGGGCTGGGATGGGAGACCAGGAGAAAGTGAGAAGAATGGAAGATACAGAACGGAACGGACACAGACCTCGGGTAAACAGCACGATGGTCGGATGCGTCGCAGCCGATGGCAGCGCACAGCTCCGCAAATGCGGCTAACGTCGATCGGAGACCAGGCGCCGAGACGAAGCCGTCGAAGGCGCGACGAACCACCGCCTCGTCCGACGTCATTCCGTTGATGGTCGTCATTGTATCCGAGGCGACCAGTTGAAGTACATTCGACTGCAACAGAACGGGGTGATAGAGTCACCTTCGCGAGACAATCTGGCGGGGAATGCGAGCACGTGTGCTCTCCAGCAAGAGGAGTCAATCCGGCTCGTTCGAATCATTATCTTTCCCTCGCGACGGCTGCTTCAAGAGAGAAAGGGAGAGAGAGAGCACGAAAGCGAGCGAACGAACGAGGTATTGAGAAAAACTGGGCGCGGGAAAGTCGTCTCGAAACGCGTCCGTTACAGGCGCCAGACCGGCTTTCCTCTCTCGCTCTCTTTCTGCCAGTGCAACCGCAGTCGCAGTGGGACGTGGCTCATGATAAGGGTGGTTTGAGACAAGAACCAAGGAAGCGACCAAGGGATACTACAAAGAAAGCCGTCCGCATCAGACACCACGACCACCGCAGAACGACAAAAGCGAGATGGGAGGGGGAGGAAGGAAGGACAGCTGACCGGAGAGAAGGGGGAGAAGAAGAAAGATTGCTGTTCTTCCTGCACGCACCGCAGTCCGCCCCGCCCCCCGAAATTCAACCACTGGAACGTGGCGCCGACCGAGGAGCGAGTAAATTGCGGACCGAGTGCGATCGCTTTCTCCGCTCGCAACTCTCTCGCTCCTCCCGTCCAGGACAAGTGCGCGAGAGGGGTGAGGAAGGGGAGGGAGAGGCGGAGAGAGTGTCGTGCGCCTGTGTGTGTACACACTTCCACAAAGAACGCCTCGAGCGCACATTGTGTCCGTCGCGCACCTGTTCTCACTCTTCCGGTTCCACTGAATGGAAGGGTGGAGAGAGAGAATGGAAAGCGAAACAGACACATGCAGCAGCTGCTGCTGCTGGCGGCGGCGGCGGTAGTGGTCAAAGGCCGGAAAGGGGGAAATCATGTTTTGCAGGGAGATGGGCAACAGGGATGCCATCTCCTCGCTTCTGACATGAATGAGGGGAGAGAGCGATGAGATTGGACACATGGGGAAAGTGGAGGCGGCAAGCTGGGAAAGGAAGGATCATCTCTCTCCCCTGCTGTGGAGTCGGCACAACTGGACGAAGGGAGAAGGGAAACAGGTGTCTCTTGACGGCTGCTCGCACGAGGGGGAGGAGACACATTAGGCAACACACCAGGCAGAGAGTGAGAGACGAGTAGTCTGGCGGTGTGCGACTAATTCGAACGAGAGCGACCAGCTCGAGAGCCAGCAGCCATTAGCCACCGCGGCGTCTCAAGTGCTTTAGCCCGACTGTACTCGCTGTTCCTTCTTCTCGCACGTCATAAAGACGAGTCACGCCGCTCGCGAATGGCGTCGGCGGTCGGTCATCAAACTGGATGATCCGCACCACCACGTTCACACGCGTCTCTCTTTCACTCACGAGTCGCATTGAAATGAATACGAGATACTGGCCAGCCTGACGCTTATCTACCCTTCCCTTTCAGACGGAATGACCCATGCCGGGGAAACAGCCCTCTGTCGTCGCCGCCGCCGCCGCCGCCGCCATCGGACCACCGCCGTCGACGAGGACAAGAGATAATGCTGAGCGCCTACCATTTATTGCGCTTTCTCTCTCTCTCTTTTCCTCTCTCGTCCACGCCCACGATGCTGGCGTCTGCGAAGGGACAAGAGAAGAAGGAGACCACTGCGCCCACTGCGCCGCCGTGTGTTGTCGAAAATTCTAGGAGAGAAGGCCTAATACGGGAGGCAAATAGGGCGAAATGCAGGCGAGCGAGCGGGCGAGCGGGAGAGCTCACACTTTCCGGGGGAGGGCACCCCAACCAGGGAGATTGACTTGCAAATCGAGGTGCCCGTGTCATCCTCCTACTTCGAGAGGGAGCGAGC
>JACMII010000175.1:5758-26593 GCA_014805405.1 Bunonema sp. RGD898 | reverse complement strand
GGCGAGATGACATCATCGTCGAGTGAAGACGCATCGCTGCGTGCGCCGGTCTGCTCATCTGGCGAACCGTCGATTCTATTCGCGTGGGGTCATGACGCGCCTGCGCTCAATTTGCCTACTGGTGCGGCGAACGCATTCCCGTTGCCGGCAATAACCTCCAATTCAATTGGCAGGTGTTGGCATGCGCGTCGGTGGCAGCACACGACATCGATACCTCGTCATGCAAGTGCACTACGCTCAGGACACGCCGCAGGACGATCACTCTGGTATGAGGGGGGAGAGAACGGGCATCAGACGAGAAAGACACGATGCAGGTCTGCTGATTAGACATACCGTCGAGCCGCAACCCAAGCTGGCCGCCACGCTCCTCTTGGTCGGTCTTTCTGCCCAATTCCAGGAGAGAGAGAGAGCTTGCGAATCAGGCGACCGGCGGCGTGCTGATCCCGTCGGTCGTCGACCAGCCGTTCGAGGTGGACTGCCCGGTCGAGGGCGGCGACGAGCTGGAGCTGCATCCGTTCGCCTTCCGCGTGCACACGCATCGCCACGGCACCGAGGTGGCCGGATGGGTCGTGTCGCAGGCGACGGGCGACTGGCACCTGGTCGGACGGCGCGACCCTCAGCTGCCGCAAACCTTCGTGCCCATCGCGAATCAGTCGCTGGTCATTCGAGCGGGCGACCGACTGGCCGCACGCTGTCTCATGACCAACCGGGCCCAGCGCGCGGTCGAGATCGGACCGACCAGCGAGGATGAGATGTGCAACTTCTACGTCATGTACTGGACCAGGGGACAGCCGCTGCGGGTACGCACATTTCCCAGACCTCCTTCCTCGAAGTGGCGTTGTTCAGGAGGCGACCTGTCAGTCGGCCGGATCGCCGTTCTACCAGTGGTACGAGGGCGCCGAGCGAAAGGCTGACTCCGTTTGAGGAGATCCACTACGAACAGACGGATGAGAATGATACAAAGAGTTAGCCCGGTGACGGACGGGGAGTGAACGTACGAAAACCCTGTTTGTGGAATAACTGCTGCTTACATGTCATTCCTTTCTCTGCTCGACATTGCCGTTGCGGTGTTGATCTGCGTATTATGTATGTTGTGCGCGATGATGATGATGATGATGATGACGACGATGATGGTGCAGAGAAGAAAGAGTGATGGTGGCGGTGGTGGCGGCTGCGAGAATTCCAGTTTCCTCCCTCTCTCGTAGCGGTGCTGGGGAACGTCGTCCCGCCGACTGTGCAAGTGTGCGACGCGTCGTTATCAGAAGGCGCCCGGTCGGTCGGTCGATCGGTCGATGAAGATGGTGGTGGTGTGCCACACTCTTCTTTCCTCTCTTCTCCACAGCTCAACACACTCACGCACGGTCGTCGTCCCACAACCCGTCTCTCTTCCTACCTTCCTACCTACCTACCTTCCTTTCTTCCTGTCGCCAATATTACTGCAGCCTACCTCCACCGTGTTGACACTAGTCAAAAATAGTCAGAAATGTGAACAGACGCCATGAATAGACAGCGGCGACGATATGATTCTCGCTACGGCATAACAGGTGCGCGCATCTCACTCGATCTCGTTCTCAGAATTCATTTTTTCAGTTACTCTCGTGCCGCTGCCATTGCTATTATTGCCGCTGCTATTGCTTTCCGTCGGAATCGAGTCACGACCCACCGAGAAAACACCGCCTTGCACGGGAGACCGTATTGCCAGCGTTATCAGCGACCAACAGATCTTGAGAAAACTCAGAGTGCGCAATCCGCATCTTCCACGTCTCGTTCGCGAATCGGTCCGAAGAGGAGACGACCACTGTGGCCGTGCCTTTCCCGACGGGAGACAGCGGCGATGACGGCGTCGAGACAGTGGTCGTTCCGTATCAAGAAAGCACAACTCCCCGACCGCACACTCGAAGTGCAACGCATCGAACTGCGGCCGCCAGACGACATGGCCATCGACGACACTATTCGACGACGACGACGACAACCAGTACAACAACGTCAAGCATCAGTACAATAGGCACACCGTCCGGGACACCGGTTCGACCGTCCGCAATTCCACTTCTGCCGCCGCACACCGGGTCCGGCGAACCAACGGTAATTGTGTCCGTGATTTGGCGTGGCTGTCCGTAGTAACTGTGTAACGCGATCTATAGCATCATCGGATCCCGCCCAAGAAGGCGTCCCCGCTGGACAGGAGATACATCAGCGCCGCGACGGCGAATGGCGCCAATGGAAATGGGAGCGGCTCCGGGACGCATAGCTACATGTCGCTCGCATTCACACTGGTCCTGCTCGTGATCGGGCTCCTTCTCGGCATCTTCCTGACGTGCGGCATCCTCCTGGCGGTCGAACACTCCAGCAGCACGCCTCGTATCGATCGGTTCGTGTGCACTGCCCTTCTCGTTTTTTTTGCAACAGCAGCAGCAGCAGCAATCAGTCTTTAGGACGAATGCCATCAGCTACACGAAGACGATGACGACCACCACGCGAAGCACATCGAGCAGTGATCATCATAATCGCGGCGGTCAATACGGACTCGTCACGAGCACGACTCTCGAGTCGCCCACATCTCAGCATCCCGACCAACAACCTCCGCCTCGTCCTCCGCCTCGAACCACGCGAACACCGTCGCTGACCACCACTTCCGGAGACACACGTCCCTTGCTTGCTTCCTCATCCAGACGACTGGCACCTCCGCCAGCCAGAGTCAACGGTAGCGGTAGTCATCAGAACGGGCAGCAGCAAAACTGGCGCGACTCGATAAGCACGAATAGTGGCGGCGGCGGAGGAATCGGAAGCCGACATCATGTCGGCCATCCTCACAGACCACCGCCGGCGGGTCACGTCAGACAGCCGTCGTCAGCATCGAGACCTGTCGGCCATCCGATCAGACATGACGAGGAGGACGATGAGGATGTGGAGGAGGAAGAGGAGGAGGAGACGATGCAACAGAGGATTGGACGAGCCGCTCGACTCGCCTACGAACAGGGACACCCGCATTCGGCGCGCATCACCGCAATTAGTCATACCGCTAAAGGTCTTCCCACTCGCTACAGCAGAAACAAACGCCCGCAACCATCGTCGCCGTCATCGTCGTCGTCGTCTGTATCGTCGACCGAGCAATGCGACTCCTCGTACACGTCGTCTTCCGAGTCCTCGTCTACCGCAGCTTCCGATCGGAAACCACAAAGCAAGACGAAAAAGAAGCCGCCGCCGCCACCGCCGCCGCCGTCACAGCAAAGACGATTGCCTTTGGCGAGAAGATGAGCAGCGAACGGGAGACGATCTCAACTCATTGTCAGTGCAACTGCGCGCTCAAATCTCCCCCCGCTCCGCCGGTCGTCACCTCCATTCTCTCGGCACGAACACTTCTTTCCCCACATCTCCAATGAAGCGGGAGCGTCACTTCATTTGGGACCCGGACGTAATAAGCGGAAAGCGATAACGGAAGAAAGAGAAATTGGCTTATTGGCAGGAGGAATCATTGTCCACCGTCGTCGTCGTCGTCGTCATCGTCGTCGTTGCCGTCGCCGTCGTGGCGAACTGATTCTTATCTAGCGGCAGGTCGTTCACCTCCACTGGCTTCTCCGAGTTCGTCCCCTTCGACAACGGCATTTCCGTGATAGGAAGAAATTTGTCGAGTCGGGATTCGTCTTTGTCTGATTTTTCCCTCCATTTCTGCCATTTCTACTCACCATTTTCGCGCGAAGTTTCCAGCGCAGAACAACTGCTGAGAAGCGACATGTCAGACGTTGAGAGTGTTTCTAAAGTAGGAATTCCTAGGACATGAGCATCGTTTCGTGCTTTCAAAACGTACCCATCGAATTGTCCAAGTAGGTTGTCCCCATTTCAGCGGTCGCCGACTTCACGCGTACCGTGGGACACTGAAACGAAAGATCCAGAGGACGACAAGCGCTCGATCGAACCTCGGCTTTCTCGGCGATTTGGTGATCCATCTCCTCCATCGGAAGTTGGGGAGTCGCCTCCACGTGACCGTCGTCGATTCGAGCCCTCTTGAGAGTCGGCTTCGCGTCTTCTTCCTGCGCATCCAAACGTTCGATGGCGGATTCCTTCGGGAATCCCGCTTCGTCCACTTGCATCAGATCTCGTTCCGCGAGGATCGAATGAAGAATAAGCTCCGGGAGCGGCATCGACTGCTTCTTGATCTGTTCACTCGCTTTCGCCTGTTCCTTTGCTAAAGTCGCTCTGCGACGAGCGGCCAGAATTGGCGCCATGTTCTTGCATTTCGCCAGGAGATTCTATATTTGATTTTCACAAGTTATGTGGACATTCTACCCGAATGTTGGCGCACACTTCGTCCGTCGGCCCAACTGCATCGCCACTGCCGTCGGTCGAATTTCGACGCGTCAGGAGTTCCCTGAGACGTTTCTGCTCAGCGACAAGTTGGGACGACAGCGAGTCCAACGTCTCGACATGTTCGTCAATCTGAATAGAGGGAAGATATTCGGCAGAACATCACGGATCGAAAAAACCGTATTCAGCAGCTTTTCCAGTTTCTCGTCGTCTTGCTCGACGCGGCTCGCCGGCGTGGACTTGCGAATCTTGGGCGTCTTGAGCTTACGCGCAGCCGAATTCGATTGCAACAAACGATGCGTCGGACGCACATTTCGCTTGGAAGACTAGGTTGACGTCAAATTCGGTGAGCTGCAACAACGCGACAATTACCAATTCAGTCGTGCCGATCATGATGTGTTCAATCTCGCCATCGACTGGCAGTGATTCGTAGGCTTCCTTGCAGTGAGATTCAATCACTGAGCCGAGCGCGAAAACCGCATCTCCGGGGCGGTTGAAGGTCGCGCAATTCGAACACATCAGCTCGAGATCGTCGAACACCTCGTCCGCAGTTGCGTACTGACGGTAGTCGATCTGAAAACGTCGCTTTCCTGCGGCGCAACAGAAAGGAGCGCGTGCCTTCATGAGAATGGTTTCCAAATCCATCGGGTTCGTGATCGTCGTGTAGTAGTCGGGTATGTGCCCATGCTTGACCGGTTTCAAGAAGGGCCAATTGAATCCCTGATATTTTCGCTGGCTTACTCAAACAGATTAGAACCAACCGCGTTTATTTTGTCCGCGATCCAGTGCACCTCCTCGAAGGCAGCTCGCATGCGCGTCGTCACTGGTTCCTGGCATTTCGGAGGCAGTCCGTTGAGCTTGACGGTCGGCAAATTCGGCCCACGATAGAGCACATCGTCCGGCCAATTGCCGTACGACTTTTGGCAGTAGTTTTCGAATCTCAGAGCAGCTCTGTGGAGCTGGCTTCCGGGCTCGTTGTAGCGACGGCAATTCGACCAAATCAACTGCAGATCCGAGTACAGCTCATCAGCCGTCGCGTACTGCCGGCACTTCATCTGAATCGATTCCGTTGGCATTTCGACGCAAATCAAAAGTGCACACCTTGATCTTGATCGTCCCGAGATCCATCGGCTCCGGGACCACATCGTAGTAGTCGGACAACTCGAGCTCCTCTACGTTGACAGGTTCCAGAAAGGCACTGCCGAAAGCCTGCAATTTAGCCTTGCATTGCTATGTTTAAACCACTATGGAGAAACAACACTGCATTTCGGTCCACTGAGGTCGCAGACGAGACCGAAGGCCCGTTTCATGCGCCCTTCGATGTTGTGCGAGTAGCGACGAGGCGGAAGCTGAGAAAAATCGACTCGCGGTCGATTCTTGATGACCGGCACGGAAGACATCTCTCTGAAGCAGCAGTCTCTTGTCACACACAAGCAAGCTCAGGAAAAGGAAGCAATTCGTTGGGTGGGGGCAATGCATGCAGGTACCAGCTATGTTGGAGTGCTTTCAGCGCGACACGAAATAATTTCACCGCGCAATTTTGCACCGAACCAACATTTTTCGAATGTTTGCGCTCTACTCCAACACGCGAGCAAAAAGCGGACGACTGCAGAAGGCTTGTGACGAACACGTGCGCTCCGTGTGCTACTAGATTGAAAGTCAAATAGGGGTGAAAAGAGAGCGAATCGACACGAACGCTCGGTAACAAACGGACACTTGAAGCAAGGCCACACAAAATCTCTCGAATACGGAGCGCAATTTCCACTGAATCTCTCGAGAGTGTGCGTGTGTTCTTCGGCTGACAATGCAGAAATCTATTCCCTCCCCTTTAGCTCCCCTCTAGACGTCCTCGTGCGATTTGCGTACGCATGCCGAAACCTTCTTGTTGAACTCCTGCTTCGTGTCGCGAAACATCTTCTGAACGCAAGCTTCCCACTCCATCAACAAGAGGAACGATCACGGCAGCGTCGACGTTCGCCGGCGAGTCGGGGTTCGGATCGGCCAGCATCGAGATCACCGAGATCATGATCGACTCGACCGTGTGGATCTGCACCACGGTGATTCCATTTGGGGGAAAAACCGACCGGAAGCCAGCGCTCCTCCGCCTTTTCGTATCCGTTCGGGTCGGCGCCGGGCGCGTGCAGGATCGAGATGCAGACCGAGCCGTCCTTGGCGACTGGAACTAACCGATATCGACTGAAACATTGACGCCAGAATCACTCACTGTTCGGGTGCCAGATCTCCGAGATGAAGCGCATCTTGGGCGGCTTTTGCGGATAGTCTTTCGGGAAGTCGAGCGACGCCTTGAAGACGCCACCCTCGCTGAAGTTGACAGTAAGTGCGCTACAAAACGGAGAACTCGCTAAGGGGTCGCGGTTGGACCGATGATGACGACCGTCCACTTGTAGATGTTCGAGTCGTCGTCCAGTCCCGCCGAAAACCCCTCGACCGTGTTGCGCTGAAGGTCTGCGAAAAGGTCGTCGTCGTCAGATCGCAGGGCGAAGACGAGAAATAAAAACCGACCGCTGAGTTGCTTGCGAAGCAGAAGTGCGGACTGCGATACGGCCATCCTCTCGAGTAGAACTACAAAGAACGGATTTCATGGCGACGCCGACAACGCATCGTTTCATCATTTTGAACACATCTCGGAGCACAATCCAGAACACAGCGGAGTGGAGAGAGACAGCGACCTAGGGCATGCGAACAGTCACGGCCATGTCGGGTCCCGGCACGAAAATGGCGCGTCGTGCCGATGCCCCCACCCGCCGCGTTTTGTTTCTATTTCGCAGTACGGAGTCGGTTCGAAGAGATCTCTTCATCATTATGACGCAACAAACGAGCTATCTGTAGGCCACAGCGTTACATGAACTGTGTAAGAGTAAGAGCGACGGTGATTGTGAGTGAGTGTGTTCAATGCTTCTCAGAATCGGCAGCAGGGTGTGATGTGCACAAGGGGTACGCGAAACAATGTGTATGTGTGTGCCTCTTCTCGTCACTGTCTGCTTCAGCAGCTTATTCCGACTGTCTGTACTTCTCTCTCTCTTGTATATAGGCTTGGGGCGATGGCATTCCTGTGAGCAGAGTGTGATGATGTGCACCATGGCTTGTCGTTTATTCGATGAACTGCTCGCGCGTCTGCGTCTCGGTCTGTCGACGCGGGTCGAGGAACGGCAGATCGGTTGTGGTGGATCCGGAGGACGGCGACGCAGGCTGATTGTTGTTGTGATGATGATGAGCGATGAAGGACGATGGCTGGGCGTTGGTTGGCGGCCAGTCGGGTCGGATCGACTCGTCGCTCACATCGACCGGATGCGCCGTGGTGGTGCTGGTGGGCACGACGTGTCGATGCGATCCAGGCGGCGAGCCGCCGAGTCCGCCGCCGATCGGATGCGCCACTCGGGCGCCGTAGAGCGGGGTCGCCGGCGTGACGGGTCGGGAGCGGCGGCCGACCGGAAGCGATCCGGTCAGATGAGAGGGAGGAGGAGGAGGATGCGCGTGCAGATAGGCGGCCAGGTGAGGCGGAGGAGGCGGCACCAGAGGACTGCTCGAATAGGGCGACGAGTAGATTCCGGACTCCGGATGGTGGTGGTGCATCAGCGGAGTGCCGCGAGTCACTCCCGCCAGTCGTTCACTGCACGAATCGAGGTACGGGCTCTACGACGAGCGCTAGCACGAACCTGGGCGCCGGCGTGACCACGTAGATCGGGTCGATCGTCTTGTACGATGGGATCGTGTTCACGTTGTAGCTCTTCTTGGAGCCGGCCCTCTTCCGACAGCAACAGCACAGTCCGGCGAGCAGGAGCCCAACGATCACGGCGGCCACCAGGACCGCTACCATCAGCGCAACGATCAGCCCCATCAGAGGCTGCATGTCTCATTGCCATTTCGAGAGCATAGCAATGTCTCAGCTGACCGTCCAACTCTCGGCCTTCTGCACGTGCGGATTCCGGAGGTCGTAGTTCTGGAGCAGGTACTGCAGCGCGAGCGCGTCGCCATCTCCGCTCTAGGTTTTTTCACGCACTCACGAGAGCGACTGTCAAATGGGGAGTACCTGTACGGCGAGTTCGTGCAGTTTCTGGAGATCGTCCTGTCGCAGCAGCACGAACGTGTCGCCGCCTCGATAGGTGGCCAGCTGGAAAGCGATCGTTTGCCAGTGTTTCGCATCATGTCGCCGGACTGTTCGACCTTGGCCAGGTGACGTGTCTGTCAGCCCGTGTCTGTGTCTCGATCCATCTCGCTCCGTCTCTCTATCTCTTCGCAGCGATCGCTCCCGTTAACGGAGTGTGTGCTCGTTAAGAAGTTGGAAGTGGGTGTATGCGCGCATGCGCGTGCGCCGGTCGGAAGTAGTCGCTCTCCCCTCCCCGCTCTTCCTATCTCAAGGCTCGTCATCTCGCTCTATCCAGTCGAGTGAAAGAGGGTGGTGCTGTTCGTGCGGGTGGTAGCGGCGGCGGCGGCTCTCGACACACAGCCCGTCTCCCCTTGAGTGAAGGTCATCCTCGTCTTCGTCTTCGCCGTCGTCGTCGTCGTCATCGTCGTCTGCGTCTTCGCTTCCCCAACCAGCCAGCCGCAGCAGCAGCAGCACCGTCACACCCTCGCAACACAATAAAATAGACGGGTCTGTCCGGACCGTGCAGCAGCAGCCGCATGACCCGTTTTCTAGTGTCGACCTTCGTCTCCATGGCTTTCCCGTCGAACAACAGAACGCTGCGTGGGAGGAGGACATGACATTGAGAGGAGGAGGGAATACATGAAAGGAGCACGTACCCTCCTCCGCTCTCATTCGTTCCTGTCCCCGATCGCGCGCGCGCGCGTCATCACGAGTGGTGTTATTGGTGTCGCTCAGAAGGAATAGAGTGTTCGTCCATCAAAGTAGTAGTAGAGCTGTCGCCGGCGGCGGAAAACGAAAGTGAGAAAGAGAGGGAGCGAGAGAGAAGAGAGAAGGGTGCGGTCAAGTTTGCAGCAGTGATTGCCGTCCGTCTTGCTTCGCTTCTTTTTCTGCTACCGCTGCTGCCAGACTGGCACCTCGACTCTTTCACCCTTTCTCCTCCCATCCATCGTTGGCCACCGTCCCCGTCTGTCCGCCGTCTCGCAGCAGGCCGCCACCGACCATCCATTGCGTTCTGGCCTTCTCTGAGTCACCAACCCGACCTTCCCTTCACCGTCTCCTTCTTCCCATTCTCTTCTTCTTCTTTCCTTCGCCGCTCCGCTGTCCGAACTGCCGCCGCGCAAGAAGAAGAAAAAAGACGACGGCGACGGCGATGAAGGAGCGGAGAAACGGGAAGAGAACGCTTGGAAACTGGGCAACCCGCGCGTGACATGACATGTTCATGCACGCGCGTGCGCAAAGTGCTGTCGTCAACCCAATTCCGGAGGCGGAAGAGAAGAGTGCACGCGATGGTGCGGCTGCTGCTGCAGTTTCCTCTTCTTCTTCTTCTTCTTCCTTTTCTTTGCTCGCTTCATTCGCAGCTGACCACACGAGAGAAAGTAACGACTAGACGGGGGAAGACGGGGGGAGGACGATAATCCGCGCGCGACGGTGCGTTGACGATAAATGCGCACTGCATACACGCACAGATGGCAGCCGAGCTTTCTCTCCCCCTATTTCGAGGCGACGCGAGATGGGCAGAAGCGGCGGACGGGCGATTCGTGTGTCCTCACCACACAGCCGCTAGATTGCCGTCGCTACTGCTGCTGCGGCGGGGCGATGGACAGTCCCAAGGTCAAAAGGGGTGTGCAGAGGAAGGAGAAGAGGAGGACGAGGAGGAGAAAAGAGGAAAGAGAAGGAAGAGGAGCCTACACTCTTCTCGTCGCGCACATAGACGATCAGCAGACCGTGGTCGCACGTGTCGTTTCCAAGCTCGGCACGCGAGTAGATGTTGCGCATCGACTGCGACAGATTTCCTGCCTAGATATCGTCAAGGTCTGCGTGAGTTGCCCATCCGAAGCAGACCACCTTGAACGAGTCGGTCACTTGAAGCAGACCGATAAAGCCGGACGGACCGCTCGTCCGTTGGCAGCCGCCCGCGCACTCGCATCTGCAACCGATCGTTCATCGCATAGATACATGCATATAGCAATAAAAGTGCGACAAAAGCCGACTCTCGCGTGCCTGATTCGGGTGGGTAGATCCGACAGGAGAGTGGTGAGCTTTGCGCGCGACGACTCGGTAAGCTGCTTCTCGGGATCGCAGACCAATTGATCGCCGCCGAATCCCTGCTCGCGACACCGTTCATAGTCGTCGTCGATCGTCGAGAGCGTTCGCGTCGTTGTTGGGGTGCTGCCAGCGGCGGCGGCGGTGGCAGC
Organism: Bunonema sp. RGD898; assembly: GCA_014805405.1. Lineage (NCBI taxonomy): Eukaryota > Metazoa > Nematoda > Chromadorea > Rhabditida > Bunonematidae > Bunonema > Bunonema sp. RGD898. The sequence continues at coordinate 15,988 of JACMII010000175.1, read as the reverse complement.
AGCGGCAGCGGCAACGACATCGGTCGTTGTCGTTGTTTGTGCGTCAATCAGACGCCCCTGCAATCCGTCCACCGCCTTGTTGTTGGTACAGGCAGCAGCAGACACGCGCAATTGCGCCCCTGCCCCTGTCCCTTTCTCTTCTTCACCTTCGCCCCCCCCTTTCTGCCCCTCACCCTCGCCCCTCTCCTATTATCACCATCATCACGTGCAAGCAGCAGCGTACAGGTCTTCTCGTACCAAAGTAGAAGAAGAAGGAAGAGGCATGCTATTTGATTTATTATCGCCCCTGCTGTCTGTGCGTCCGGTTGCGTCAATTCCTCTCCCCTCGCCACTTCTTTCCTCTCCTCCTTCCTCGGTCTGTTTCCGCGTGTGTGTAATACACCGTGCTGCCGCCAAAGGAGGTGTCTCTCGGTACAAATAGGGAGGTGACGGCAATTTGGAGACGCGCACGGTCGGCACCTCGCTCTGCTTTGCTGCACACGCTGGTCGCTCGTTTTTCGGGGAGGAAGGGGGGAGGAAGAGGACTGGTCGAAGGGGGTGAAGATGGTGGCGGTGTCCTCAATTAGCTGCTTGTCTCTCTCTCTCTCTACTTTTCCCGTCCCTTACCACCATTCGTCGTCCGCTCCCTCACCTCACCTCTCCTCCCAGTAACCAGTCCGGTCCTCTTTGTGGTCACGCTCAGGCACATTGGTATGTGCATACACGCACAAGCATAACAAGGAGAAGAAGAACGAGAAGACTGTCCACCTCGATTAGGAGGCAAAAGACGGCAACGCTGGCGGTGACCAGCGACAGACGCGTCGCCGGTCGTCGCATGCTGAAAGAGGGAAGAGAGAGACTGCGAATGAGAAGAAGAAGGAGGAGGAGAAGGACAACGATGATGGAAAGCTGCTGCCACTGCCGCTATTGGTGCGCATCACTGAACCTGGTTGCGTTGGGAGACTGGATCGACCGCCGTCGACAGACGGGTGGAGAGGGAGGGGGAGGGGGAGGGAGCAATCTGCCGCCAGCACCACACACGCACACACACAACGGTGGAGTGTTGTGACGGTGACGACGACGACGGCGGCGGCGGTGCAGTGCAGTGTGGGGAGTGGGGTGGAAGTGGGCGGGGCCTACTGAGCAAGGTGTGCGTGTGTGCGATCGGTAAAATGGCGCGCGCGGCAGCAAGCAAGCACTCTCCTCCTCCCCCTCGTCCTCTTCCCCCCCACTCCCGCCAATACGCAGACAGCGGTCTCGCGCGCGCGCACGAGCGCAACAAACAACGGCGGCGGAAACACCACTATCACACACATGCGCCAACTTTCCGCTTCCGATGCTCTTTATGCGGCAGCGGCGGCATACTTGTCGCTCATGGACGAGTGCCAAGACGGCGGCGACGGCGGGATGACGACAATGACGACGGCGATGGTGACGACGACGACGACAGTCGTCGCGATGCGGAGACTGACGCTTGTTCTTTTTGCCGCTTCCTCTTCCCAGAGCCAGGAAACAAAGAAGGAGAGGACGGAGAAGCCAGACGATCAGGATCGATTGGCGGTTGTCGTCGGCGCGGCGATGATGCAGTCCGTCTGGGTGGTGGTGCCGCCGCCGCCGCCGCTCGCTTGCCCTACAACCATGACGCACACACATTCGGGTCTTCCACTCGATTCTTCGTAGCTTGGCGACTCACTCTCGTGGATGACGACGACGACGACGAGGGTTCCTGCGCAGACGACCTAGCTGGCGACTTCCGCCGCAATTTGGACTCCTCTTCCAGAGCAGTAGCTGTTGTTGTTGTTGCTGCTACAGCACTTCTTGTCGCCACCATCACTCTTCTCTGGTTGGCCCCTTTCCCAGGCGACGAAGAAGGTGGTGGTGATGGTGCGTTCGCGTTCATCATCGCATCGCCGTCTCCCCGTACTGTTGTTGCTGTTGCTGCTCCTGCTATCAACGATCGGTGCTGCGCTTGTAGTGGTGGTGGTGTCGCCGTCCGAATCGACTGCTGCTTGTCGTGGTTGTCCGATGACGCTGTCGTCGCCGCCGCATGAAGATGGACGCCTCTTTCGTGGACGGAGGTCGTTGATCTGAACAAAACTGCACTCTCTCTTTCGCGCTCATTCGATGGCGGCGACGACGGCGGGGGCGACTGCTCTTCCACACGGCACACGCATGCCGTGGCACCCGCGTCGTCCCGTGTCTCTCCATCCGGTGCGCTCCCTCCCTGCGCCTATCGTCTGTCTTTTGCTCTGTCACTTGGCATCGCCCCACTCGCCGCACCACGTTGGCTCGCAGCGCGCGAGCTCGAGAGCAGGCTATGACGAGAGCTTATTCCCATGTCCGCGAACTACTGAATCAGCACATGTGGGTGTTCTATCCTTCCTTGGATGTCCGAGCCGCTCAAAAAGAAACAAGTGGAGTTTTTGACTGGGGGAGCGCACGGTCGCGACTCACCGTTGTTTGGCTGACGACGGTGACGTGATTGCGTCTACGAGTTCCTGCAGTTTGAGGTAGGACGGGCGCGACTCGGCCTCCCGATGATAGGCGCATCGGGCTCCGTTGTTCGCGCGACAGCAGCGTCGGGACATCTTGAACGTGCACAGCTCGGCTCGCGGCAGTTTGCAGCCTCCTCCTCCTCCTCCCCGTCCACAGGCACACTCGAAATGTGCGACCATACTGGCGAGTGCCGGCTCACGATCGAGCAACAGTCCGACAGTGGCGGGTTGCACGTCGGCGGCCGAGACCCAAACCGACGGAGAGTCTGGAGACCATTGTGGTTGATGCGACGCAGCCTACGAATGCCGCTCACTTTCATCGGGCCACCGGTCGTTGCTGTTGACGTCCAGTCCGGAGGATGCGGTGGTCATGACGTGACATCGGTACGGGAAGTCGACGCGAGATCGAGGGGCCGTCTCGGCTACGACGCCGCGTAGCCAGCACTCTGTCAAACCGGTGCAATGCCGTCTCGCGTAACCCCTCTCAATGGCGTACGTCTTTCGCCGGTCGTCAGCCTCTCCACGAGTCGTACGAACACGCGGTCGCCCCTCCGGAGAAGTGAACCACCATCGCCTGCTCCACGTTCCTCGGCGTCCTCATCCCTGTCGTTCGTCCGATTCCACGCCCGTCGACCGCCGAACATTCGCTGGAAAGGCGTCGTCGTCGTCACTCGATGCTCTCTGCTAGGTGACGACGGAGTCTGTTCTCCGGCCGCCTGCTGCGAATCCGACTGATTGACACGAGCGATCGCGAAGGGCACTGCGTCCGGCCATCTGAGATTCGTACGCCCATCGTCATGCCTAATTCTTTGTCATAGATCTCAAGTCGAACCTAGAGCGGGATCCTAGCTCGGCGTCGGCCACCGAGAGCAAGAGATCACGGAAGGCGCCATAGTCGGGGGGCTAAAGGCGAGAGTTCCGTCTCCGAGAAACGATCGATTCTAAGCGAACTCTTGTCATGATAGTGACGATCTCGACGCAGAACGCGTCCTGCAAGTGTCCCACGGCTTCGTGGACGTCGGCCGACGAGAACGACGATGCCACCCCCTCTGAAGGAGATGGCGATACGATCGAAAGGGGGGGGGTGAATACCGGGACAGCCAAACTGGGAGCAGATGTCGAGCAGATGGCAAGCCAGCGAGCAGACTCGACTACTGGCGCTGGGAATCGGTCGCGCCCATCGGAAACGGGACTGCAGACAGGTGACCAGTAGGAGAGCGTTGTAATTCCGGGAACGAGAGGGGTTGTCGCATCCGAAAGCCATCGTTCCGGCAGGCATCTCCAGCACGTCGACCTGAGAACCGGGCTTCTAGTATCTGAAGTGATCGGTCTGTTCTCCGCGCAACCTGCAGATACTGCATGGGTCGTCTGCCGATCGTGGTCGTCGTCGTCGTCGTCGACGAAGCAGCAGCGGCGATGGGTCTGGCAAATCGGGAGAGCCAGTTCGATCGTAGCATTCCGTAGTCGAGTGGCGTCCGTCTCTCGCCCTCAGGCCTGTGTCCGACGTGCGTGAGCTGGTAGAAGGCGTCCACTCGACTGCATCACCTCGTCGCACGCGTCATCATGGGAAAGACAACCAACGGTCCGCCTACCCGTCTGGCAGCGAACGATAGCTGATGTACGCTGGACAGCATCCGCACTCCTTCAGCATGCACTGGCGGCCCGGCGCTTGTGGATCTCTAAAGTATGCGCCCGTTCCCCGAGACAGAGCCCTCGATCGAGTCGCACCGTCCGAGCGGTACGGCGGCGCGTCTCTGTCGCTCCGAGAGTGCGCACTGCATGGCCTGTCGCCTTCCGGGCGGCGCCTGTTTCGTGTGTTGCACGAAACCGTGTCCGTCTCTCGCCTCGAGCAACTCGCGCCAGAGCTGCACGAGATTTCTTCACTCTCGCGGGGAGGGGAGAGTCGCGTCATGGCCGACCTCGAATTCTCGAGCCGAGGCAAAGACACGATAGTGCAGTTCCAGCGGCTCGTCGTGCGTCTCGACGAGATGTCTCTGCAGGCGGAGCATGGACGGCGCACTCTGGTCGCAGTTTGGGATCGGACAGAGCAGACGGTGCTGAATTTGGCCGAATTCTCGAAAGGGCAGGAGGACAGTCTCACGTGGAGCGGCGGGGGGCCGTGCGTCTTGCATCGATGCTGCTGCTGCTGCTGCTGCTGCTGAATGAACTGTGCGCGAGACGACGCGAACTGGACCGCCGAGGAACCGTCGGTCTCCGTCACACATCGACGACACAGCTGTCGACCGTCGCCTGCGGAGTCGAGCGAGTCCAAGACGGACGACCGCCGAGCAAGACGCGAGGATTGCGCATCACCCGAACCGCCGCCACCGACCGACTCCCCCTCGAAGAAGACGACATTCTCCTCCTCTGTGGCGTCATTCGTCGGCAGCCCGTCCACGTCGATCGTCTGCTCGACTCGCTTCACACCATTGCCGTCTCTCTCTTTCTTCTCACCTCAAACTCATCCCTAAATTCGTCTAGTGTCTCAGTTCCGCCTCGGTCCGATCCGCCCGCCTCGTACTCTCCCGCTAAACGCCATCCCCTCCGTTGCCTTCCAAAAAGCCAACCTGCGTGCATTGGCTCCTTTTCCAATTCAAACGGAAAAACACAAGCCGGAAGAGGGGCAGCAGACGGCCACTGGAACAAGAACGCTCCCTTCGTGTATTTGGCAGCTGCTGTCTTCCTGGGATCTTGCAGAGATGCAAGGGGGAAAAAGTGCGTGTCCAGAGACAATACATAGTATCACACATAGAAAGAGAGAGGACTCTAGTCCGTGGCGTCGGCACGAGCGACCGAGAACGGCACGTCCAGCTTCTCGTGTCCGGCGTCCGTGATGACGACGCTGCGCTCTGAAACCACCGTTCCTCCCTTCCCGATCAACAAGTCCTCCTTTCCCCCACCAGGCTTGTTGTCTGCGCCCGTGTGCTCGGACTCGATCTTGCGCACCACGCTCATTCCCTCGATCACCTACATCAGAACCATGCTCCACAAGTACGCTCGAACGGCGGACCTTTCCAAAGACGACGTGCTTTCCGTCCAGCCACGTTGTCTTCTTTGTCGTGATGAAGAACTGCGACCCGTTGGTGTCCTTTCCCGCGTTGGCCATCGAAACCCAGCCGACTCCGTAGTGCCGCAGCTGCAACATTCCCCCCACTAGTAGTGCGCGCGCACACATCGACGCGAACCTTGAAGTTTTCGTCCGGGAACTTCTCTCCCCAGATCGAGCGCCCGCCCGTGCCGTCTCCCTTTGTGAAGTCTCCACCCTGGATCATGAAGTCCTGCAACGATCGCGCATTTCGCCCCGCACACTGCCCAAGTCTACCTTGATGATTCGATGGAACGCGGATCCCTTGTAACCTTCTCCCTCGGGCCGCTTCGCCAGCTCGGCAAAGTTCTCCACCTGTTTTCCGCCAACTCATCGTGCTGAACAGCATTTTGGGCCTACGGTCTTCGGGACAGTTCCGCCGAAGAGGCCGATGACGATTCGCCCAGCCGGCTGTCCACCGATGGAGATGTCAAAGTAGACCTATGAGGGATATATCACCGGCCTAAGACCGAGAGGAAACCTTGTCCGTGACCTTCGGTCCCTTCGGTGCCTCGTCCGCGGCATGGATTTGGACGACAGACAGCAGACAGATGGAGAGGAACAAGACGGTCGTCATCTAAAATGCTTCGCCATGTTCTATTTCCAAGCCGAACGGAAACGCGATATTGACCTGACACTGGATCACAGTACCACCACACAACACCGACCACACGTCGTTCTCCATTTCGTTAGCATTTCCTTTTTATGGGAGCCCATTCAACTTGTGCTTCTGACTTTTCTCTCTGTGGCTGTGCTTGTTCGCGAATGGAGTGTGTCTGTCTGCCTCTCTCGTGAGTCTCTTATGCAAACCGACCGGTCTCTCTCACTTATAAATACTACCAAGGCTGTGTCGGATTCGGGTTTGGTGGCGTTTTTTGAGAGTTCGTACCGGGGGTACCCGAACCCGACACAGTTACAAGTACAACACGTCGCACCGTTGCGATCACTAGCCGCTGTTACAAGTGGAGGGGGTAGAAGACCACGGAACGTCGTGAGAAGATTAGCTACGACTAACTACGGGAACGATGAGCAAAATGGGAAGTGCAATTCCTCCTGATATGTGCCAATGGCGCGCAGTAGTCGTCCAGATTGCACACTGTCGAGCGGGGTGGGCACGATAAGCCACAGGCAGATGACGATGGATGGCGGCGGCGGCGGCAGTCTCTCTCACTTCTTGCGCGGCTTCTCGAGTAGTGGCTGCAAGACACAGACTGATAAGAAGCGAACGCGGCAACGGAAGAGGGAGACCGACCAGTCCGAGGACGATGCGCTTCTTCTCCTCTTCGGAGAGCTGCTCGGCGGGCGGTCGATCGCCGAGGATCCGATTGCGCAGAATCTTCTGCTTCATAAACTGCAATGAGGCACGCCCGTTTCGTGGTGTGCGTCGAGCATAGTCGAAACCTGTTGGATGAGGATGCGCCTACATCTGGACTTGACCGCATTCGCCACATCCAGCCAGGTCCAGTGCTTCTCGTGATATTCGCAGAGCGGGAAGACGAAGCCGAAGCGCTCGACGTCCGTGACGACGTTCTTGTCCTTGCGTCCCTTGTAGGAGACCACGAAGGGCACTTCGGGGATCTTGATGTAGACGAACATGTTGTTCTTGTCCGCCCTCGCCTTCATCTTCTCGATCTCGTCGGCCAGTCGTTGCGGAACGAGCAGCGCCGGGCGTTCGCTCGGGCCCAGTCGACCTGACGATCGGGCCGACAGTGATGATGGCACAACTACAAGAGAAAGTGGCATTTTTCATCCTCAAGTTAGGCGAGAGAGAGAGAGAGAGACGGGTACCGGCGCCCGATGAAGTGGCGCCACCAGCTCCTCCCACGGCCGAAGACGATGGTCCTCCGCTCGAGTTCGCATTCGTGGCTGTGCCCGAAGCGGACGTCGATAACTGCGCACTCGCCGCCTTCTTGGCCTTCAAGGCATCCACCGCCGCAGAGGTCTTTGCCCTCTGGAACCATCCTCGATGCGGTTGCGTCGGCTGACTCGTGTCCACGATGTCGTCCGCCTCATCGTTCGCCTCCTTCGCGTCCGGATCGTTGTCGCCCACGGCGGACGCCTTCTCCTTTTTGTCGGTGGGAAAGAAGAATGTCATCATCTTGTCGACGAAGCGATACGTCAGCTGCGCGACCATCGGCGCGACGTTCACCTCGAAGTGCTCGCGGACCGATATGCCTCCGACGGGCGCATGGTCTCGGCAGACGATCCGAATGGCGGGCTGATTCGCGACCCGTCTCTGCTCGTCCAGATGGAGAGCGTCCCGGCGGGCGGCCGCATCTCGCAGCAGGTTCGCCACCCGAATCGAACTCAACTGCAAACGATCCGCCGTTGACTACGCTCTACGATGATGATGACGATGGAGTCACCTCGAACTGATGTTCGCCCGACGCGTCCACCCGCGCCGTGCGCGTGTAGAGGAAGTTCCTGATCTCGAGTTCGGCGATCCCGCACTGTCCGTCGGGCTCGGTGAGCCGTGCGATGCACTCTTCGAAGCAGACCTCGAACTTGCGCGTCACCGCGGAGGCGGCCGCCGGCGGCTCGTCGTCCTCGTCCACGCCCGCCGCTCCGGGTCCCGCGCCGGCTCCGAAGGCCGCCGAGGAGGCCATCGTGCCGGCCGTCTTTCGTCGCCACTCCTCGACCAACTTCTCCTTGTAGCAGCCGATCGTGACGGCGAGCTCGTCCACCAACTCGCCCTGCCTCGTCTTGTACGCTTCGGCCGTCCGCTGGAGGTCGTCGATCTTGGCCGACTGGCGTTCCATCGCCTCCACGCTCGACTCCTCCATCGTCGTGGTCGCTTCGAGATAGAAGAGCTGTCGCTCGAGCGATCGCACCACGGAGACGACCTCTCGGAGCTCGCGTTGCATGTCGTAGATCCGGTCCAGAATGAGCGCCGGCTCCCTGAGTCGACACTCGAACCGAAGTCGTGCCCGTCGCTCGGCGGTCTCCCGCTTGCGCGGATCGACGTACAGCACGAGCGAGTCCACGATGTCGACGAGCATGGCGAACTCGGCCGAGTTCGCCGACACCTCGAGCATGTTGTGTCGCAGCGTCACGCAGTCGATGTTCGTCTCGTCCGATCGAACGCCGAGCGGCGTCTGCGACTGGCTGGTCGACGAGGCGGCGGTCGGCGGCGGCGGTCTCGGCGCCGTGTCGTGCTGTGGATCCGCGTCGATCTGCTCGGTGAAGTAGCAGAAGTAGAGCTGACAGGAGCAGCGGCTCACGATCCGCTGCAACTGCGCACCCAGCATCAGCTCCTGTTGTTGCTGCTTCTGCTGCTGCTGTTGGAGCACTTGCAGACTGGCGAGCTGGGTCTCGTCCGAGACGGACGGCGACTCGAGCGTCGTGTCGTGCGCCACTAGACCGTTCTCTCTCTCTCGTGCGTCCTTTGACCAGGCGAAATGCAAGAGGCAAACCGTTGAAGTGCGAGACGCCGTCCGAGTCGGTCGGTCCGACGACCAGTCCGCCGACGCTGTGTCCGGTTCTCGTGAACGTGTCCATGTGCCGGTCGCCCGCCGTGGCTGCCGTCGCCGCGGGATTCGTCGTCTCGACGCCCTCCACTACCGCTCTCTCGACCCATCGCGGCGTGACAAGTCCCCATGAGACGGGCGCAAAGTACTGCATTCCGGACAGCGAGCACGTCCAGGACGTCTTCGTCAGTGGCTGCGAGCCTCTCCACACGGCGGCGTGCACCTTCTGCACGAGACTTGCGGACGCGGCGGTGACCAGCAGCTGTCCGCCGAGTTTGGCGCAGGACGCCCCTCTGAGCACGGCCTGCGAGTTGAGCAGATCCACTCGCCACTGATGCCACTCCACGTCGTCGTCCCCCGCACACAACTGCACGCCGAGCAACGAGTCTGCCGGCAGTTCCGTCGTCTGAATCTCCCCGATTGTTGATCGAGGTACGTCACAACTACGCACCTGCTCGCAGTGCGCCACGAGTCGTGTGCTCGCCTCGTCGATGAGTCGATCCAGCAGTTGAAAGTGATTCGGCGTCTGGCCTTGCGGCTGACTTTGCCCGTTATCCTTGCCGCCCTGCGTCGACGACCCTCCGGCGTTCTGGGCGAGCGGTCGTCTGGTCGGAGTGTGATGTCTCTGTGCATGATGCTGGGGATGGCCACTCGTGTCGGCGGCGGCGGCGACGGCGGACGCAATCTGCTTGTCACCCATCATCTACACTACATACTTGGCGTCGTACCTCTGGCATATTGAGCGCGTCGTTGGAGAGGATCCGCCTGAGAAGATGCGCCCGATGCACTCCGTCCGCCATGGCCAACATCGAGTCTCGGATCGAGGGGGTCCAGCAGGCTCGAACATCGTGAATGGTCAGTCGATGCAGGGCCGCCCCGCCGAGCAGTGTGCCCCCCTTCTCCTGTTGCTGCTTTTGAGCCTGATCTCGCTGCTGCTCGGCCGAGTCACTGTTCCGGTGCTGTCGTCGCTGTGGCGGATCGCCCTCGCGGACGTAACTGCAAGATGTCGGTCGACGAGACTATAGCAATAGACCAAAAAGGCGTACTGCACGCGATTGAGTGCCAGCAGAAGTGTGTCTGGATGGTCGTCCCCGTCCGTGACCGAGCACCAGGACGACGAGTCGGACTCCAGTCTGCAGTCACTCTCGCTCAAATCGTTACTCTCGCCCTCTCACTTGGTGATCTGTTGCTGTACGGTCCTCGG